>DWQX01002163.1:0-23175 GCA_018245475.1 Pharmacophagus antenor
ATATATATATATATATATATATGAGTGTGTGTGTGTGTGTATATAGTTACGAAACTAAATATATATACTAAAAATTTTTATACGGATTACATTTTATTCTGTGTTTTGGTATAATATTAATTTAAATTTGTTTCCACTTGTATAAATGAAAAATTATATATCTGAACGTCTAGTACTTAAACAACTTTATTTATGCTTGATTGAAAATGTGCAGCTGTGAAGTAGTCTAGATGATTTAATATTCCCATGTCTTATGAATAAAACGGGATGATACTTGCGGTTGTATTCATTAACTAAATATCTTTACTTGCGTTATAAATCTTAAAGTGCAATAAAGACACCATTCAACCTAAATCGTAAATAACAGCACGTTAAAAGTGAAAACTGAAATTATATGGTCGTGGCACAATAAAGGCAAGCTCGTCGTACTGTATTAAAGGCCTTTGTATATGGTAGTGACAATTTTCGTTCAATCTCCACCACGATATTTCGCATTAACTGTTTTCCCTATCGCCTTTTTGTTCAGCTCAAATCCATTGTTCGAAATGACAGTATAATTATAAAGACATTTTGTTTACAGATGTCGTTTAAGCGGTGCGCGTAGTGCGGGATGGTAAGTTTCCAATTTAATCGACTTTTTATCTTTCGGATCAGTTACGTAGCGAATTCACGGTCGAACTGAGCGTCCCTTTATTTTTTTCATGGATTAATCTGTCCTTTATAAGTAATAAGGGCAATTTAAGAGTGACTTTTGTTTTACTTTAACATTAACGCTGTAACAAAAAATATGTTATGGAATGTTATAAACGTACATTTTACTAAACTATGTCATTAATTTTATTATAAAAATGTTGATGTCGGGTCATAAAAGTAACAATTAAAATGATTGGGTTTCAGAGAGACGACGTTGTTGTTAATTCTGCAATGTGGTAATTAAAGTATTATAATTCCGTATTAATTTTAATACAGTAATAAAAACCGCACAGCAGGTGTTAAAAACTTTTCCCTGTATTTTTTAAAACAAATTGAGTAACACTGCTTTAAGCTGAACGTGATAAAAATCTATATTGTTTCAATATCAATAATGTATGAATACTTATTTTATTCAATAAATTAAATCACTTAATCACATTTAGTCTTATACATAGTCGATCATAATGTTAAGGCTTATATAATTATTTATTTACTTTATTCCCCTAACAATTTTGGTCTCGTCACCTCACTGTACATTTTTTGTTCATCTTCCACTTCTCTTTCGTCTACCTTTCACTCTCTCCTCTTCCATATTTTATGCTATTTTCTTTACTTTACTAAAACAAGTCCAATTATTTTTATTTACTTGCCCTTACAACTATTTATTTCTGGACATTTTGTTTATTTCTATTACATTCCTACTTTTAATCTAGCTTATCTCTACCTTGTTTCCTAGCACAGTTTATATAATGCCGTCCTTCCTCTGTACAAATCTATGTAGATGTGTATGAATCCTTTAGTAATCGATTATCATTGTCTAACAATGTTAAGATGGAAGGTACTCGTTCTTTAAATGTACTGTAAATTTGAATTTGTGATTTGCAAGTTTAAATTTTCGGAGGACTTTTCATGAGTACGGACTTACTTAATGCATAGTTATATGTACTATTTAAACTAATGCGATCTTATCAGGTATTCTGCTTGTGACTTGCATTAGATCTAATTGTGCCAGACATGTAGACAGCGCAACATCTTGACAAGTATCCACTTTGAATGTTTGTTTCGTTGTATATATTACGCGTTCTCCTTTGTTTGTTAATCGACCAAACAATTGTAATGCAAAAAAGAATTAGTTTTTGAGTCTCGATACTCCCCTGATGCTAAAACAAATTGTACTTTGAATTTGAACACGAATAAATATCACAGTAGAAAGTTGTACTCGTAATTTGTAATCTATGAATACATATAATAAGTTGAATTTATTTGATTAAGATAGTGTGTGCTATTATTAGGCTCTGTCCTTAAAGTTGAAGAAACATACTTAAATGTTTTAGATCCTTATCCGTTTAACTATTGATACAAATATAGGGGTGTTATTTATTTAACTAGTGTCATTGTAATATGATCATAGTTATCAGTTGTTAGTACTTTATTTATATGTTTATATGCATAATCAGTACTTCATTTGAAAAGTGACTAGATCGAGTGTTATTAGTTATAAAGGAAAAAACAAACCTCTGTTCATGCGTTTAAAGACTATTAGCTTAGGTATTACTAATTAGAAATGTTGTTCTAGAAAATTCTTTTTGATACTACAATTTTTATTGTTACCTATGTACACTGATTTTGGTTTGGTTTAAAACTTAAAACATAAAATAACCATTACTTACTTACCGGTCAAAGACTCGTTAACGCTCGTTGAAGCGACATGTTAAAATTTGGTGGATTGTAATACTTAAGATCATTATTAGATAAAACTGTTATGGGCGATTCGCGGTAATTACCTTGAAAATATAACTCAATGCGGCCTGCATACAATGTTGGCTTGTTTACCGTACAACCCCCATCGTGCTTACTTATTTTTAAGTCGCCGTGCCCTCAACATTGTAAGTTTGCGTTTCAGCCGTCCGTTAGTCACGCGCCGGGCTCTTTATTGTCGTGTTTACTAAATTAAGAGCCTTTTGTTTCTTATTAAGCTAAATGCATCTGGCTCTTTGAATTTCTGATTGTTTCGCGGTGCAGTACGTGCAATTAATTTCAGGTCACTGACTTATCGATATTGAAAATTGTTTAAGTTATTGTAAAGTCATGTTGACCCGTGCGGACGTGTTAGATTTGTTTATCCAATTGTTAAAAGGACTGGTATTGGTTCCTGAACAGGTTAATCATATTGTTAAGTTCATTTAGAGGAAATTATTACTGATATCATACATAAAGGTTTATGGTTTTTGACAGAGAGCTAATGTAAAACCAAAACGACAAAAAAACCTGTGGTGGCTGAGAATAAACATACATACGCAAAGGATTAAAATATAGGGTATTGGATAGAATCTATTGATATCCGTACAAGCATTATTTTTACGGAACCATATGACTGAGTAAAACAAAATTATTTTGCTTATAACCGCTTTTTTAATCGCGTATATTCTGGGATGTTAAAATTGATTAAAAAGAGAGAGATCTCCTGAAGATCCCAAGTGAAGTTGTGGACGCGTTGAGATTGTAATTTAATCGTAGTATTTGCGTTTAAAAACAAGCGGAAATTAGCAAGTTATTTTACGTTTTATTTTTAGGGTATTTATACCATCACTGACTGCCTCCGCGTTGGAATGACTTCGCGATTAATTTTTAGTATAGACGTGACTTATTCACTGGATGGTGGTCGGGGTTTTCAAATACGCCTGGCTAACATCCGCAATGTCAATCTGCCGTCATGACGACATAGTTATGTTCCGGCAGTCATACATGTGAGAGGCATACGTGTTCTAGGCGACTGCGCTACATTATCTATGATTATGATATTTGATGTCGCTTGCTGTACATGGGCAAATGTCGTCTAGTTTTAGTTGACTTACATTAAAAGAAAATGTGCGATGTAGACGTCGATTAGTAATCGATTTTGTTCCGATCTAATTGAGTTACAATACAACTGTGTACGCATCGTGAGACGTTTTGATTTTATCAATTCCATCGAGACGAACGTGAAACGGGAATGTTAATTGAATATGTTAATAATTTTCCGTAGATTAGATATTTAGATATCAAATGTCTTTATCCACACGCACATCTTAATAGCAGAACATTCGGTTCGTAGATCAATAACGTGTTTCGGTTAGAGCATATTTGAATGTTACAAGATAATTAAATGGTGTAACAGGAAATGGTTACTATTTCGAGAAACATTCACTCGTTTTGTGGTGTGCGTTGTCCGTTACTTAAGAGTTTCTTTTTTAATATTTTTTCGTATATATCATAACTTTTTTGTTTTTAAAATTTACTAGCCAATGAACTGTGGATAATATTAACCCGTTTAACTCGAAGCTTTTTTCCATCACTAAATCTGCGCAATTTTTTAAGAATGATAAAATATTGTTATTTATACTTAAAATGAAAATAACTCTATTATTCCAGTCCTTTAAATGTGTTCACACAATGAAATATGACTGAGAATGTTGAGAGTGATTGCCAGTGGCTTAATTTCGATATACGCTCGCGTCTTACCGTGTAACATCAGCTTTTTATTAAATCACAAAATAAATGAATACTGAATACAATGAAATAAAAAAAAATATATTTGAAACTATATTTTGTTGGCGGCAAAATAGATCCATAAAAGTAAATTACGAGCCAGAAGTGTTCTGGGCGAACACGTTTTACTATATACGGTTTCATTGTCACATAAAATCAGATAAAGTCAAGTCAAAAACCGATAAAAAGGTTAAATCACAATTGCTGAATAATTATATAAAGCTGTTCGCGGTGCGCCTGGTGTCCGACAATATGACTGTCAACGTGACCTGCCTTAACCCGGTAACGGTTTGAGTGCGGGCGAAATACGATTTGTATGTTTACAACCAATTCAACGTATCGCCGACTTGAGGTGTTGTGGCCATTGTAAGTGAAGCGGCGCGACGTGGCCGCGTGGGCAGGCCAGTTTATTGCCGCATTTTGTTGTGACTGCAAAATATATTGTTTGTTATAAACATTACGTGTCGATTCAATGTCAATAACATATAAGATCTTCATCATTTCAATCGCGTGAATTATAATAATAATAATAATAATAAATAATCGAAAAAGTAGCGAAATATACAGAGCAGAAAGATGAGGTTGAAAGAATTTGGAAGCAAGATAAAATATATGTCGTGCCAATTGTTGTGTCTACAACCGGGGATATACCAAAACATCTACCATAGTTTACGGCTGTTAGACCATAATAAACATTTATACAGTTCCATTTAAAAAGCCGCAATTTAAAATTTAAGATACCCGTGGTACTTTTTGAAACTTTCTGCAAATAGATGAAAGCGCAGAATACTAGCTATTCCTCGTTAAAAACAAACACTACTTAAATATTTTTCTATTTAATATATTACTCGGTTGCTAACCCGTAAATGTTAAATAAGCTCAGTTTAAAGCTGCGAAATGTAAAATAACTGAAAATAAAAATAGTAATTTAGTTTAAATAACGGACCCCTAATAGTATTGGTAATTGTTAGTAATTGAAAAATGCTTAAATACTGTAATAATAAAGTTAGCGGCTATAAGGTTATTTATAAGAAAGTATCTCTTAACATCAAACACTGGAAGTATACTATTTCGGTTAAATAGTTTTTAATCAGGTCTTGACTGTTGTACGGCTGCAAATCATATTAACTTTAACGTTGATTATTTTATAAGACATAGAAATTATTCGTATCATATATTGGAGATAACGTGAAAGTTATTTAAGAATTTTATCAGGAGTTATAATCTTAGGATTTATTGCATTTATTAAAAAGATCTTAATTTTTTTTTAATATTCATTAAATTTTCAAATAATAATTCATCGCAACTTCTAATTAGACGCCACCACAACAGCAATGCTGTTAAGGCTGTACATTGACGTTAAGGATGGTAACTGGCCAAACGGGTCTAAAATTAATTATACCACCATCTGGACTCCACTACTCATGTTGCCTGGAAATTGAACCAGGAGCTTTCAAGTTACATAACAAGTAGTTAACAAACGCGCCAAAGATGCAGTTAAACGCTTGAAGATTGATAGATTGTAACAAAATTAATGCTCTTGTAAGCAATGTGAGTAAACAGTTGTCGAGGGAACACCTAACCACGTAGCTCCACTGTTGATAATCCCGTAAAATATGATCGTGTAACATTACTTTCATATTGATCAAATTGCCTCCCATTTACAGAAGGTTTTAGAATAAAAAAAAAATTAAATGACCTAGTGCAAGTCGGTACTCGCACCGCGGAGGGTTCCGCACCATTCACGCCAGTAAAATCACATTTCTTGTACGTAATTTTATTTCCATTTATTTTTTATTGTTGCAGATATAGAAATACACAATATATGAAAATTGCAATTGTCTACTTGTTACGTTTCGTAAGATAAAGCCTGTTGACAGGCGTACAGATATGCTTGTTAATAAGTTTCCTTATGTCGCCGTTTGGGCATGGAACTCTAAAAAGGAGACCGTCAAGCGTATTTGTTATTCACTTTTCATGTTTCGTGGGGTTTTATTTATTATTAGTCACAAATAATACTAATATAATAAATGAATGATTTCTTATGTACTGATACATATAGCTTTAAGATGCCCTTATATTTTAACTTTTCACTGTGAAAAACGTATTGAAATGGTAAACTTTTGCATAATAATCAAAATAGTTGAGTTTTAACCAGATTGTTGTATTTAATACTAACGCATATGTATGTAGTGTTAGCGAGAAAGCTTCCCTGACTGAACAATCAGCTCCTGGATCTCATTTGATTCTCATGACATGCATTGTAATTAGCATGTTGATGTGTTGTTCTGTGAACTAACATGCAAGAATGGATAATCAGGTTATGTAGAGCATTATATATTCGAGTGTCTTAATGGCTCAGTGGTATGCCGCTTGCTTTTTGTAACATAGAGGTTCCACGTTTGACTGGTTCACATAAATATTGGTCTCTGGATGGTGGTACCGTATTTCGAACCTCCCTGGGATAAATACCGCCCTCAATTTTAATCTACGGTCACACCAGTCTCGCTGTTTTCCAAACATGTGAAAGCAAGAGTAATCTTAGCGAGTACGCTTCAACGTCTACCAATTCACTTAACATTGTGTTATTTGAGTTTAATCTTTTACACCGTTGCCGATAAAATACAATATAATACAAATATATTATACTAAAACTATAACTGTTGTTTTCTTACTAGTGATCGTAATTATTACTCTTACAATACATTTTTCTTTTATTAAATAGTAGTTACATTTAAGTGTATGAAGAGTCAAAGATATCCTATGGTCTTTTTAATAATTATTTAATAAAACTAAAATTATAACCAACAAGTGGTGGAAAATTTAAACACCTAATGTTAATTATACAATTATCTGTACATTTAGCAATGTAACCGGTTATCCGGCTTGAGGAACCCTAAAAAAGGATGAAATTATTCGTAGAGCACAATAAATGCAGTGTCGCCGTTGGTTTTTATCTCGATTCTAAGAAGTCGGGGACTGCGCTCCGGCATACCGATTTGTATGCTACCTGATTAAGGTGAAGCTACGGCTTTTTAAGGCGCGTGTTATTTCTTGAATGCGTATAAATTTATCTTAGAATTTTCTTAAGTGTAAAGTTGTTTATATAAATACTTTTTTTGCTACTTATACAATCGTGTTACTTACTGCAATACTTGTTTTTATGGCAATCGTGACAGTTTTTTACTATGTTTTAATCAATTTATTTATTTTGTTCAATTGTTAACATATTTATCGCTCATTTCAGCGTTTATCCATTTTTTTTAAATTCATTTAACATTAAGTTATTAACTTTACCACTAATCTGATTTTATTATAGTACAAACATATTGCATCATTCCATGCCATATAAAAGTAAGAGTATAGGAGAGCAAGATCGGTAGCAATAGAAAGAACAAAGTATGTTTCTGTGTTTATATTACAAATCATTGGATTTTACAACATTGATCTTTACGTAATAAATGCATCGTTAAATGAAATGCTATCTCGAGCCACAGTAGTGGCATCTGGATAGTGTTAGGGTTTTTCCGATCCACTAATACTTACACTAAATACTACCAACCTAAATTTCAATCTGGCAACATAACAATACTGTTGTGTTCCGGCAGTCATTCATGTTAGAGCCAGATGTATTTTGGGCGAACACGCTTCACCACGTACGCCCTCATTGCCACTCAACATCGGGTGAAATCGAGTTCGAAGTGTTAGTCCATAACTGATAACTAAAAAATATGTTTGTTTGTTAAAAACTCTTGATGATTTTACACATTCGGATGTCGGCGGTCGGTCGTCTCCTTAAATCGCCCCGAGTCCGCAACGCCGCAGTATTATAATGTAATGTGTCGTGTAGTGTGAATCATTCTTTATTGGATTACATTATATTGGTCTGAGCTCTTAGCCCGATAGGCATGCGCGGACTTTACTCTTTCTCCACACCTATATTAAATTTAAATGGACGTTTATTTTCTTTACTACCACAAGGAGATTGAAACAAGGAGTTTTTATGTAATATTATTCTTAATGTCGCCTGTGTTTTTTCTTTTTTTTTATTTAGTATGGTTCACATCCATAAAATCTTAAATTTTCAGCTTTGATTTACTTTGAATATGTTTCATACCGTACTTTTAACCAAAATTTATTTACACGGAATTTAACTAACCCTTAATTTCAAATATTAGTATTTCATATTATTAATAATTGAACATTAATATTTTTGTTATATGTTATGCGCAATGGGGTTCGTGATGTGTCGTCAAATACGCCACCCTAAAACTCTGGTCAGAACCAAGTACTTTAAAAAGTAAACCGTCAGTTATTCCTAAAAGCACTTTCAGTTACTACTTAAATCAGTATCAGTTCAACCGTTTGTGCCCTCCAATATCTCAGACACCTTCTTTAAGATACTGTCTCTACCGGAAGTTGGATATCATAAAAGCTATATTTATTAAATACGTGGCTGCGCGAAATAAGGCTCTAGTGTTAAATTTCATTCTTAATCCATTACGTCCACAGTCAGAAATACACATAGGCACATGTTAAAATTATAACCCTTATATTTTCGTATCGGCGGTTAATAATAGACAACGTTTACGATCTCGCGCACGTAAAGTAATTTGTGTACATTAATAAAGTTCAGCGCGAAGTGATGGCACGCTGGTGTTGCGGTTAGAAGCGCTAAGCTTGAACGCGGCTCGGGGAAAAAACAGTGCGCCGCTAAGGGATCTAACCGCAGAGCCATCGCGGCACGCGCACCGAATGGTGCAACGCGGTTAACGCGCAAGTTACCCGCGTACGTCTCCGGCGACTATCCGTCTAGGCCCGAAGTCACTTTAATATTGAACCCATACGTTTATATGTAGTCTTGTAGGTAGCTTTGTGTAGACTTCAGGTAATATCCAAGTTTGTTTTTATTGAGGTGGACACACTGAGAGGCAATTCCGGTAATATGGAATTCGTACCCACTGATATCCGTTCTCAAGTGCTTTGGTAGTTCATATGGAACGTAATCTCAACCCACAGTAACCTCTGGCGCTTTACAGAAAACCACAATATAGACGATAATAAGCGGTTTGGCCAGACACTGGAATACTTTTCTAGTGATGAGTCATATCATCGAGATCTCTCAACGTTTGTTCCCTTGTAGAAATTTTCATACTTCATTCGAGTTTTATTTTCGTGGCTAATGCTAGATATGCGTTTCTTCAAAACCTTATATAGATATTTATCTATTGTCACACTGCTACAGTACAAGTTGAGTCTATAGCTTATATAATATTAGCACGGAGTTAAAGATTGTTGGAACGGTGACATAGGAATATTACTATTTTGTCATTTAAACTGCATACGTATTATGTATTGTGATATCAACAAATGCACAAATAATTCAGCAATCCATGAATATAAGTAAAAAAATATTTGAATAAAAATAAACCACAGTACCTGGTAATAAGATATATATGTTTAATCAGCTAAACTGTAGACATTTGTAGTTGCTTAATTCGTGTAACGGAATTGTCATGCGTCTATGCCTAACATGCCTCGTCTAAATAACCTCTAAGATTACGCGTCGCCGATGTTAATTGCCTCATTACGTTTTGATACATTCGATGTGCGGTTTCCATTCGGATTTATGATAGGTGCCGAACGAAACGTCCGACGCTCGCGCCAGTCTTGCAATCGCACCCGAAAGTGGTGGAATCGGTTACGCCGTGAATATTAATTAAAGAAAATAGTAAAAGAATTCCTTTTGGTACGCTCTCAGGTCGTAAATTTACTACTGGCTGATGGATGCGGGCAGTAGAACGAGTAACGGCTTGCGATTTCAATACGTACATAAATTTTGCGGTAGCCGTCTTTCACCACCTCACTCCATTCTTTTTTTTACTAAGAAATATCTGTATTGCAATTATTTAATTCGCATATGTTTCTACGTCACACAGTTGTGTGTTTCACAACTGTTAATTTATGTATATACTGAACAATCCTTTTCTTGTATTAGTTGACTTAATTTTTTTAAGGCTTCAGAGGGTTCGAGGGGTTAGTGGTAATCTGAAAACTCTCTTTGCTTAGAACTCTCCTAGCCAATTTTGCAGATATTGTACAGCTAGAGAATTCTGAGCAAGCGCGCTTCACCATCTACAGATTCATTTTCGTAAAACAATGTGTGTGAGTTCGAGAACAATTGTTAGTCCGGAGCTAAAAAAGATAGCTTAAACTGCAACTTGCTTTTCTGTTGCTGTTTAGTAGTTAAACCTTTTTTTAATCTGGTGAATAATTTAATAATGTAATTAACTAGAACACAAGAAATCTAATTTTAGCAAAATTATTTTATTTCAGATTATTTTTTAAATTTATCAAGTGCGGATTTTAAAACAAAATTGTTTTTGTCGCCATAATTTGCATAATATCACCGTAAGTTTAAAGATCGTTTCATTTTATTTGCTGGATTAAAACAGATATTTTGAAATATGACATTATCATACTTCAGTCTTTCCAATGACTTGCAAGGTGTTGAAGTGTTTATAAGCTTCTGAAATTAAAAGATTCATTTTCGGAAAGAATAATTTTGTCTTATAAATATATCATCGATACGCATAGACGTTTATCAATACAAATCAAGGGAACTTGGCATCGATCCATCTTAAAATGATTCAGAAGTGGAATAGCCTTGTGTATATGACGTAAGTCAAAAACAGACATACGTTCTGTGGATATAGTTGTATGGAATGAATACCAGTATTGAAAAATATGCTTACCATATGTAACTGTTAACATCCACACTAGCTTTAAATAGATTTTGAAACTAGTCTCTAGTAATTAACTTTCTATGTCATTACGTTAAAAAGTTTTTTATGTTAGGGGTTTTGTTATTGGGTGTTTGAATAATACATTATCTGTTATATTAATTAAAGCGTTAATAGTTGTTAGTATATTTTTGGAGGCCCTATTTAACTAGCTTATAGTTAAATATATATTAAAGTATCAAACGATTTGAATGTTACAATGAGCTGTAATATCCGTAGGCACTAATAAAAACGACATAAATACACCACCTCGTTCCAAATCTGATAATAAATCTAAAAGATTACTACGAATAAAATAAAAAATACATTGTAACGGCAATAAATAAATTTCACCTCTGAATTTTACTATCCGATTTTATATTCGTTGCTGCCAGTTTTATATTTGACTTCCTTCAATCGTGTCAGGAATACGCCTACCAAATACAGGCACATTCTAATTTGCTTTTAACATAGTTGTTTCATTCGAAATTGGACCTTTTTGTCATTACTTTAAAGTTGTAGGTCCTAATAATAGACAGTAAATTTGTTTGTGTTAAAGCGAAGGCGTCAAATCATTAAGTAGTCGACGCCGAAAACCAATAAAAAGTAGAAAACGTAAAGTGTTATCGTGAATGAAAACGTATCTGTGTTATGCGTCTGTAATACGGAATCGGTTTCAGAACGGGTTGCGTTCTATTCAAATATTTTTGTCTAAGTATGCTTAGTTACCATTCGACACAGATAGTATCCGTACATTAATAACTAATTATATTAATCCTTTTACATGTAAAAAATCACTCTCTTTCTTTCTCATATTAAACATTGTACCTATTGAATCGGAAATATATGAAAGTCACATTCTCAGGGTTACATTTTAATGAAATTATTATACTAATTTTTGATAATTGGATATTAAATTTTAGAAAAAAAAAATTCAATATTTCTGCCTGGATGTGATGGAATACACTATAAAAAATATTTTGACTATATAGATAGTTTATAACACGATATTAAAGCTGGAAGGTAAGACAATCACTGTTAATAATTTTTAAACTATTTCCTAACGCATAAGTATAATCAAAGAGGAAAATGAAAATCGGAATGTATATTTACTATAATAATTGTAAAATTATCAGATCGTACCGCTGCATATAGATGAAGGCATCGATCAATCCAAAGCAAAGGTATAAATATATATGAATATCGACATGTTTTATTGCATTCTCATGAAAAACGATGCTTTAAAATACCTTTTTATTATAACATAAGCAGAATTATTTTTAAGAGAAGCGGTTAAACATAACTAAAGATAATAACTTTTTAAAATTAAAGATTCGTTTTTCTCGTTCGGAGTTTGAATTTCAATATATGAATGGTTTTAAAATGTCCAAAGAAAAAACGCTTTAAGTATCATATTGTCTGGAGTGGTAGGTAGAAATAAATTGTTTAAACTGTGTTATTTCTTTGTATTACTTAAAGTGGCCAGTCACGTGTCGTCTAGACGAACTTAATTTATAATTCGGACACTCGCGTACTGTTTAATAAGGCGATAATAAGCGGAACAATTGCTATTCATAATATAATAAATAGAATACAAACGTCTGTCCGGAACACCGTACGTTCGAATGGTTCTATTAGCTTAACAAATAGGTACATACAATGTGTTCAGGCTTGTACACCACTGAAAGATATTTATGCAATCAAAAGGCTTAGTCAAGTAGTACTTTTGCATGCAACATAGTTTGTCACAATTTTTCATGTTGTCTCTTAATTTTTTGCGCATTAACGATTTTCAACGCAAATAATTTGTGTAATAATATTAGATTTGACAGTTCTTAAGGCCTGGTGTTACATTGTTAATTGAATATTTTTTAACATTTAAAAATTTCAATTTGCTTTATCTATTATGTGAAAATTAAATATCTTTGAAAGTTTTATAAGCATTCCCGCCGAGCTAAAACTTAAAATTACAAGCGGTGATAATTACTAATACACAAATACTCTCGATTTTTACACTCGTGTACATATAAAGAAAGCTTCACTCAATAATAGTCCTGTTGTTAGGGAGACACAGATACATGTGTTACGTTAATGGCGCCTCTCCTTTTGCACGTTCGGTTCATGCAGTGGATAGAACGATATCTTTCGCTATGTCACTGGCCCCCAGCGCCGGACGCGCACGTTCGAACGCTTTTGGCTCCGCACCGCTCAAAGGGCCATATACGAGGAGCGAGTTGGCGTTAGAGCTCATTGTAATTTATGGATGTCCACGCGCTTCGCCCCGCGAATGCTAAGTCCGACGATGAAAGGATTAACCGCCCGGCTTAGTGGTCAGATACACGTGATTTTATTCAAGAGCGAACGGTGCCCGTTTGTGTGAGAGCTTGGTTATTAAACCTTTGCGCGGTCTATTAGTTGCTTATTTAAATTTTTTTACTATATTACTTGAAAAAAAAATTAGTAATGCTATAATTTATTTGTTGACATAGACTGATAGATGGCGTTGATTATATTAATTTAAATCCCCGCACAAGATGGCGATGTTTGTGATAAATTTGTATTAATAAATAAAATATGCTAAATGTCATATTTTATTTATATTTTCAAAATAATTTACATTACAAATGTTACTATTGTAGAATGTCGCCAGTCAAACACTTAAAAAGGTAACAAATTAATGATTTAATTGGGGGGGTTGAGTAAATTATTCATTGAATATAAAGGGTGTACTGATGTGATAGGGGATCATGGAGAAAAATTATATGTTGCTCCGACCGAGCATAATAAGAGTAGTAAGAATAAGATTATTTAAAAATAGTTTATTAACAGTATATTGTGCAATACTTACATTACCTAACAGATGCTTATAAATAACTCTTTTTAGTTTACAGTTGACTAATACTTGTCTTCAATTAAACATCATGTAAAATTATAAAGAATTTATTGCTACTGGAACATGGTACCTTTAAAAATTCTACACAAAACATTTATAAATTCTAATCTATAATAAATATAAGAGAAATAACTAAAACAATCTAGTATAAACGAAATATTTCCCTGTAAGTGAGAAGTTTAATCGTTGCCGAGAGAGTAACTTCTACGACTTAGAATCTTTTATACATTGCTTCAAATATTGTATTTACTCACATCCACAAAACGTATCACATTCTGTGGATGTGTTTAAATATAATAAATCTTCAATTTCAAGCCGTAATCGAAAATTAATGAGTTTTTTACTGGTCCACTAATTTAAAGGTCTTAATTTACTCTCGAAAACACTGAGAATGCCGGGAATTAATTCCTTACGACCATAATTATTGCATTTAATATATATTTATATGACAATATATGTCAATATTTTATATGGTGGTAAATAATATGTATGTATTTTTAATAATATTTATATCGTCAAGGACGACGCTTTTATGTTATGTTTGCTGCTTATACCGCAATGTGTTCACGTTTCACTTTAATACAGCACGTGCTGCGGTAGTAACTTAAGTCGCCAACCGTACGCATATTTGTCAGCGCCTTTAACGCGCTGTAATGAGACAATTTGTGTTCACCGCATAGCGCTGGCGGGTAGAGGCCATATCTAATGAGAAGTTCATGAGTGTCACCATTGTCCGTGCTGACTTATAGGTAATGCGGTAGGAATTGTTTCGTGATGGGGCGTCTTAATGTTCGCTTTAAGACAAAGTTTTGGCGTGGGCACCTCACTGGCGGCCTAATTGGCTCGTTGATTTGTTATTGAATATCAATTTAGAGCTACTTTGATGTATTTCTTGTTTGTGCAATGGGATAAGCAATCGCCATGTGGCCTTGATCGATGAGCAAAGCTAAAGCGAAGGTTGTTCAAAGATAAGGTTGTGAAATTAATTGTAGGTATTAATCTTCATAGATTTTTACGTAAATAATTTGATTGACATTAATAACATTAATGTATTTAATGCACAATTTTTCGTTTATGGTATTATTTATGAACTATAAATCAGTGCTTGTAAGCGGTCCAACTAGTACATTCTGCCGTCTGCGTGGCGCTGCATTTTAGTGTGTGTACTGATATTATAATTTCATGAGAATATGTCCGACCTACGCAATAACAATGTTTCTTATTTTTCTGTGTTATTAGTTATTTGTCTTCGAAGCTGATCTGTTGTTATTGAATATTGCACGTAACATCCGTGAGAAATGTTTTTTATTGTTAATTTTGATATAACACATTATCAGATAGTATATGTAGATGACCAGCTTCTGTACTGCTTAACCGTTTACAAAGAAAGTGTGCCTTAGTGCGAGAACTAAACGTATATTCTCCCAAACCATATTGACAAGAGGGTATACTAAGTTATTATTATTCACAAACATTACAATCAGGAAGGATATATTCGTGTAGAATATATTCATTCAATTTATTGTAACTTGTCGACAGTGACGTTGCAGCATTTAAGCCTCTGAACAGATAAATCAATTTTCATGGCAATGATTGGTATGTACTATACAACAATTAAAGACCAAAACCTCTGTTCAGCTGTAATAAAATTAAATAGTCATTATGTATTTGGAATGAAATTTCATATTTCATAACGGCAAATTTCTTTGCCAACATACGTTTCATTTTTGCAATTAAAGACATATCACCATCGACTTTTTTGTTTAATTCCCGCCGTGATCATTAATAACTCATTACTACATATAAAATAGAGTTGTAAAATTCCAAGAACTTCATGTATGAATAATCGTTTTGCACAGAAGAAACAATCGCATAAAGTACGACCGAAAACAGATTCAAAAGTTGAACGACCCTTTTGTATATGGTATTGATATTAATAAAAAGTTGACGTTGAAATCTAGAATAACCTCAATAACAACCGACACCATAAGTCGAGTGCGCGACCGTTCTGGGAACACGTAGTTACAATTCGATGGCTAAAAAACAATTAATACGTAATTAAGGGCCGTATTAAGAGATGGTATGCGGCCCGCGCATCGTGGCGCTCATTTTTAGGCACAGGAACGAGATTTTATTAATTATTAATTGACAAAAATATCGATTTTTATATATTCTCTTATTTACTTATGTGTTGTTCCTATTCGGCGTTGAATAATCATTCGTTTTGTAAACAAATGTATTTGGAATTTTTTTTCCCAATTAACTTCAGCCTTTAATTGCTTCTTTTTATGTTGTTGATAACAATAAACCTTTGGAATATCACTAAAAGTAGGTTTGCCTGAGAAGCTTTATAAAAATATGACAAATCTCTAAAAAGTAGTAGTATGTAATTTGCTTTTATACAATGGATATAAGAAAATTACACATAAGTACGTCATTACAATTATATGAGAACTACTTGCGATTCTGAGGTCAGTTAACGCGTTTGCAAGCCGTGACCTACAAAAGATCGAAACACAACGCTAATCGAATTCATTCAATATTCACAATTCGATTTTTGAATGGTCGATAAAATCCGACATTCGAACCGTGCCGCAATTTTGCATACGTAAACATCGTAAATCTCATTCAATGAAAATGTGTATCGATATATCGATATCGAGTTTACGACCGATTCATTACGGCACTACGGGCAGCGCCATACCGCGGGAAGGGGGGGGGGCAGCGGTACAGTCACGTAGGGAACAATCACATCTTCATTAATTAAGAAACGGAATCTTTGTGTAGTTGTACACCAAACTTGAGCTCTTAATGAATAGCATGGTGCTTGCGTAAGTCCGCGCCATCGAAATGATGTCATAAACTCACAAAATATCTCGTTGCTGTTACTACGTAATGTCTCAAGATTCCTTATAGATATCCAATAAAAAAAGAACAATACATAATTTCATCACAAGTTATATTCGTCTTTACAATTACGTATGTATTAAGACAATTTTACGGTATGCTTATACTATGTAATAATTTTATCTACACTGCATGTAATACTAATCAGTACAATCTATATTGAATCGTATTATCAAGTGAAAGAAAAAGGTATTTTCTGAAAAAATTCTTGTCAAATTAAAAAGTATTATGGACATTTTTAATAAGTTATAAATAAGTTATCCATTTAACAGGTGCTTAATTATGTTAGTTATTAGTAGACATACTTCATTTAAAGAAATATTAACAATTTATTCAATGAGTCAAATTAAAAAAATAAAAACGATTTTGTCGTTCGATAAATTACAGATTGACTCAAATGTTAAACATATATCATCATTCCTTTTTGGTACCGATGTTGAAGTATTTGAACCAGACATAAGTTACGTATGAATGTACAGATTCATTAGAAGTCAAAATAATCCACAATATATTTTTCCGCTTGCATTCTTACCACACAAAAATCCATGTCGAAAATAAGAGGGAACACCGACCATCTCATTAGGCGGTCGGAAACATTAAAAACTAACCGAATGTGATCGTCGACCATCTCTGTACACAACGCACGCAGGGGCATTAATGTAATGAACAAGAAAGAAACTTTATTAAAGTTACCACCACTCATTAGTCTTCGATTTGGTCCCTTATCATTTATTGCATTACGTGCAAATCTAAGCATTATATTTTTCTACAAAAAACTTTAACGTTTCATCAAAACTGAAATGAACACGGTTCACTTAAGGAAACCTCTTCAAAATTACAACATTTTCTTTCCCATTTCCCCTCCTAAAAGTTTTAAATGTAATAAGGTATACATAAAAAAAATATCAAAGTGGAAAACCCTCTCCCCCCTTTTTTAACTCCTACTTTTCGTGGATTAATTAAAACAGTTTTTCCAAACGTGTTCCCTCAGAATTTTTTTTCTGTACAATATATTTTTTCTTTGACAATATTAATGTTGTTCGATATTCTTACATTTTGAAATTATTAAACTCATTGCAATTACGAGGTTTAAAAATATATCTGATATTAAAGTTACTTATTGTAGTTTTTGTTATGCCATTACTATATGTAGTTAATTACCTGCGATACGTTTCAATGCTTATTTTTTATATTACGTGTGAAAAGTTTGTCGTCGCGGAACACAGCTAAGTCCTAACCAATCAAGTTTAAAAAAAACTTAATAAAAACAAAAGTACCTTACGCTGTCAAAAGGGCCACACCTCGGTTCTTAGTAAGTGATAATGACGAAGCGATGCAAGTCTCATAAGGACCGTCTCGGTTCAATTTGTCGCTTCAGTTTTTGCTTAATACCCACCGGTCGAAATTCAACGGCAATTAAGCGCCATGCCCGCGCACTTGCAATTTTATTTGTTAATGGGGAAACTTTGTGAGCGCGTTATTGCGCGGGTAATTGGTGTCTTTTGGTGCAAACAATTAGGATTACATTCGTTTAATGCGACCGCGAGTGTTTTAAATTTTTTTAGGCGGTGGGTTATTTTGAGTTCGCGATTTGAGGTCATTGTACTTTACTTAAATATATTTATAATTAAATTATTTGTATATATAATAAAACAGCAATTACAATATCATCGTTTTCGTGGAATAAACTTGCTGTTCACTACTTAGTTACTTAGTTATTTCGTATGTTACAGACAAAAAACTAAATTGTAATATTTACGTAAACTTGGAATTAAATTACTTCCATATAGTAGTATCCTTGAATATGTATGTACTGGACAGTTTTAGTAATTACATGTAATAAAAACCTAAAAGACAAATACATTAAGAGAATTCACAACAAGAGTTAGAAGAAATAATCATGGCTGTAGTCTCATTTAATGAAACTGGAAACAGCAATTCAATTAAAATACAAAAGATGATTTCGTTTGTACCGCTGATGCGTCTTAATTGAAATAACAAACGCTTCGTGAACTTAGTTAATTAGTTTTAACTAACTCGTAAAAATTAAGACGTAATAGGTAGCAATTGCAGCGGCGACGCTCGGACACGCAAAGTTAACACGAACACATTAAGGTTTTTTTTAATTACCCGAATATAAAAACACTAATTCAGTTATTTGAAAGCGGCCGCTGAATGCAAGAGTAAAATATATAATTAACGCTAATTAACCCTTTGTTTCAGGTGCAAAAAAATATACAAAATGATACGCGCGCGGTACGTAAGAGCGCGGCAGAACGTCGACGATGCCCAAATGTGTCCATTATGATGAAACAATGAAGAACGGAATGGAGAAGATAAGGAACGAACTGACTTGACGTAACAGATACAAAACGTGTACCAAGTGATGTTTGGCGAACTGTTCGTGTGGATGGACTAAATGATGTCAAAGTGATAGGGACTATAAATAATGCCTGATCGGGAGTCGGTTGGCGGTCCTGGGACTACAGGTAGCGGTGGTTTCTTGCCACTACAGTTCCCGTCGGCTTTCGCGGCATTCCACGCGACCACGCCACCAGGCGCCTCGGCCACGGCTATGCATCACGCGACCCATTATCATCATCACGCTCAGTAAGTGATTATTATTTCTTGCTCCAAGTATTTTTTTGACGTCAACGTAGAACGATGTTCTATTGCTGTTATATAGCGTTTACACAACATTGCCTAACATGTGTTGTTACTTGTCTACGAGACTTGATGCTAGTAAATTTACTAACGCCAATGCCCTACGAACCGGAGTACAGTAGCGTTAAATGTTTGGCAGCAGAAATTACTGCTGCCTTCGAAGACGACTTCGGACAAAAGAGGTCTTGTCTCTAAGTAAAAATTCGTTATTCTTCTTGATTATTGTATTACTTTACATACAAATGCCAGCAACTATATTCGTCGGCATTCCTTTTAAACACTCTAAAAAAGGTGATAGAGGAATAAACTATATTTTCTTGAATTTTAACTTTTGCAAATATCTACTGGCGCTTAAGAAATATTTGTTAACAGTTTATAAGTAAAAGTAAAGTTTCTTTGTTACCATAATCCCAATTAAATTAGTTTAATTCTACAATATTTCGATTTACATATAGTTGTCCGTGTTACACTTGAAATCTTTCCGGCGAGGTAGCTAAACGTTAGGTTAAAAACTTAATTGTTCTCTTTTGCAGCAGCTTTTACGAGGCAGTATTCTTCGCGATAACGGCCACTTTAATTTCGCGATAAAATTCAATATAAATATTAGATATAATTTCATTAACTTATCGCGTTGTTATTTTACTGCCTTCTTAAATATTTATTACATTAGGTTTATATGAATTGATAAAGCGCTCATAAATTGAGAAGAGTTACTGCTACCCTCTGTACACTGTCCCCTTTTATACCTTAATGCTTTTTTAAATGCCAATTATGTTTTCGCAATGTACTTACAGTTTTAACGTATCATTAATGCCCGGTCTTATCATGAATTCGTATGATTATAATCAAATAGTTTACTGGCTACTTGACCGATGAATATATCTACATACGTAATTTTATTATGTACTAGCTCGCATGGCAAGTGTCCTTTAGCATTATGATCGCTCCACGTTTTCCAGTCGTTCCGAAACGCCAGCTCCATTTATCGGACTAGGCTATAAAATAGAGTGGTTCATTAAGCATTCGCCCAAGAACAAGCCACCGGAGCTTTTTTATTGCATAACTACGTGCGCTGCGTTTTTGTCTACATATTATTTTAACACCGACTTTGTAAATACACATTTTCAATTAAAACTCCACCGTTTTTACCACCAACAATTAATACGGCATTTGCGAAGTACATCTTCATGAATATACTATTTTATTAGTACAATGTTATAAGAACTTGGCAGTATCTTTGCCGTCGCCTATTTTTACCGACCAAGAATTTTTATTAGATTAGCAGCAGCGCCAGCTTCGGTTTACAGCCGCAGGTCCCATAAAATCCAGACCAGGTGGGACAAGGTGTTACTTAAGGCTAATTTATTGCGCAACTTTGAACGCGCAAAGAGTTGAATTGGAAGACAGTATTAATCATTTTTAACCGGCCTCAAAAGAGAAGGGATCGATCGACAGCTGAATGGAGCCTTGACAAATGAAGAACAGGAAGTCATCAAAGGAATTGAGACGTTTACAATGTTAGTATGGACGTTAATAAAAGCGGGACGGTGCGTTTCAACAAACGAGTTACTCGCCGCGCTCAAAGGGTGCGTGATGCATGGCGGCGGCCGGCCGCCTTGCCCCACTGAAATGATTAATGCCGCAGCATCGTGCCCCGAGTGCTCCTCCATCGAGATTAGTCAATATTCAACGAAATTAAAGAACCGTTAATTCTTCAAACGCTATAGTTTCTTTTCCCGACATCGCCTTAACTCACACCCAATACTTTATTGTTTCGAGTCAAAAGCGCTTTGTCCGTGAGAACGACCGCACTCGTTCCCCGAGCCTGTGCAGTCGCTTAAATCATTCGCCGCGAAGATGGATGTGGCGTGCCGTAGTTAAATTTATTTTATAAGCCTTCGCAACAGAATCGTCATGTCTACGCCTTATTTATAGTGATTGTTAAGTGTATTAATTCTGCAAAGTGTATTCCACTACAGCATTTAGAGTTATCAGTGGTTTCTGATCCAACATACTGTGGATGCATTGGCATCTCGCCGCCGGATGCCGCGCGGCCGACTGCACCCATTAACGACATCTCCTCGGTGCCTCATTTAACCCGCTGCTGCGATAATTGCCACCACGTGTTTATTTCCAAGCCGTCTAATTATAGCACGCACAATGGGTTGGACACGATCGGTTATTTTGGATTCGTTCGCTCCGTCAAAGTCAATTTTGTCTGCTCACAAAAGAGGTGTTGCGAGCCGGCTGTCGTTTGATTCATTAACTTAAACCCTTTGAACTGATGTATCGGCATTACGTGCCACTACGCCTATCAACCCCCCTCTGTTCTTTTAAGTTTCTTTCGCATAATTGCTATGTACTTCTATTTTAAACTGAACTTTTACATTCTATGTCGAACATTTATTTTCGCCAGCATATTTTCGGTGACTTCGTTTATTATTAAGCGAGCAATAAAATTTCGAACTGGATATATGCCTCGTGAATGGCCTATTCGGATCCGTTATATAGAAACTCTCAAGGAACCTTTCATCTAACACATGCGTCGCCACAATGGCTTCTAAACTATAATAAAGTGCCATTCTCTCGCCCGCATCCCACCACGCTCTCATTGTGACTACGTCCTGTCTTCACAAATCATCGGGACACGAAAAAACACTATTATTATTGATGTAAAGACAAAAGCGTTATCGCTACGTGATTGGACGTCGTGTGTGGTTGTCCATTGTTGGGCGGCGTTGTAATACGAAGTGTCGGCAGCAATTAGGCGCAATATCTTTATCACGTTTAAGATCTAAATCGTTATTATTTAGGTGTACGTTTCTTTTATCGACGACATCTAATACTCTGTATCGAGTTGTTCGCTCGCGCTCTAGCTGTTCAACTTTGTATCTCTGTAACGAAAAAGTTATCCGATACCTGTTCCGTTCGAATTGTGAGCGTGGATTGCATTTGTAATGGAAACGGAGAAGAAATAATTACAGTTTTGTGATGTTAAGAATACGTCTGTCAGCATTAAATATTCGAAAGTATAATTTACATCGAGAATATGCATTTTTTTAATAACCGTAGTTCCCCGACATTCTTATTTCAAATAGTGATTCAAATTTTAGTCACGTCTATCGAATCAAACGGCTCATTAGTGATCATTATTGTTAACAGATTATTGTTGACCTTTCACCGCGACTGCATTTTATTCACGATGAGTAGTCAATTTACTGCAGTTATCAGATACATTAAAGATTTCATCATTCGGAGTTGTTTATATACACCTATACTACATATATGACGTTGTACAGATGGGAATTCAAACTTAGTAAACCGTGTGCAATTAAAAACAATATATTTAGTATCGTCTAACATTTATATAAGTTTTAAGAGAACATTGATTGGGAAATAAATGGATTACATTTGGATTAGTCTTCATGCTTGCTGTTGCTCCATTAATAAAAATAGTTTGTAAAGACATCATATTCGTTTAAGATTATAGTTGTTTTAATTTAGTGCCTTTAATTATCTATTCTCAATACAAACAGACATTTTTCGCATTTTTTTATTGTCCATGTTACATATTACAACTTGAGAACTCGCACAATGGCGGAACAACCGTCTTTGAACGAATTAGATACCAGCTCATACTCATTGCTAAAATTGTATTAATTAGCTTGTAAATAAATGTTTTGACAACAGATGGCACATTGACAAGTT
>DWQX01002164.1:0-23175 GCA_018245475.1 Pharmacophagus antenor
GTGTATATATATATATATATATATATCAGAAGCTTTATGGTTTATACTTATTAATTGTTAGTCTATTATGAAAAGTGTACAAAAAAAAGGTATTTTTTACTGTTAAACATTTTATATTTATTCAAATTTATCTTATTGTGGAAATTAAGTAGCATGAAATATATTTTTTATGTTACTCGATGAGCGCTTAACTACGACACGTTATTCTATTGTTAAATTTTATTAACTTCATTGAACGTTGAAAATAAAGAAATTTTAATTTTAAACAAAAATGCAGCTCACCATCATCTAAAAGCAGGAACGTGTAAGCAACTATGACCACATATGAGGCCGATATGAGGCTTAACCAGAGTGAAAAAGCTGAATTTGTTATAAGCGTCAGATACCTGAAAAAGAATTCTATAGTAAAATATCTAATAATTAGCGAGAAAAAATACGAATACGTATAATTTGTTGTTGTTATAGTTATATTTATGTGTCATTAGGAAACACCGAAATTTATAACCAATAACCTTAATCATAAATGATTACGAAATAATACAAAGTTTAATATGACAAAAAGTAAGGTTGTACGAGCTGAGTATTTATAAATAATTATTGATTAAATATATGGCATTGATGTACAGCCAATGATAAAGAATATGCAATATTTGTACTTTTTTATTATTATTGATTGTAATAATAATAACAATAAGAAGGGAAGGAGGGATGTAGTTTAACTTTATTTCCTTAAAAATTTTGCATTAATATTTATTTTTAAAATTTCTGTTTAAGTAAGAAACACATTTTAAGTTACAGAATTAAAATATTTTAAAACGGACGTTATTAATTTTACCGAAGTTGAGTGAATGTTACGACAGAGTAAATAAGCTCACGTTAAGCGTTCCAAAATGGCGGTCGTTTATAGTGCTCATATGCAATCTTGTACCTTTTTAAAGCGTATAAAAAATTTGCAATATTAATATATTAGATAATCTATACATGCATATTCGCTATTGTTTTGATGTAATACAAGTATTATATTTATATTACAGTAAATAAAATATTAATAAAACTACCAGGCGCCGGTGTGCACGTCCTGCTTCTCGTCGAACTGTATCCGCAGCACCTCCTCGGCGTTGCAAGCTCGTATCGTACTTAGGCCCGCCATGCTCGCCGACACATGTGAAAACACCGGACTTCGTGATACGCCCTCCACCCTGATTACAACAACGAGGAAATATCTTACGCAACTGGTAACAGCACAACCATACGTTCTGTAGATGCTGACTCTAAAGCAGCGTAATAAACTAATAACAATAAATGATAATAGGTACAATGTGGTGAGACGATGTTGAAAATGGAAAGAATAACATAATAGCCTTATAAATTTTTTACACTTGTATAAGTGTTTATTTGAGCTTTTTTCATTTTCAGGTTTATTTTATTTTTTTTTTAGTTGAAATCACTTTGAAAAAACTTCAATTTGGCTTAATATTTACGTTCGTATATTAATCAAAAAAAATTATTTTAAAAATTTTTAGATGGTATTTTTTACATAAATTATTATTTCGATAGTGTTTTGGTACCATTAGGTGTAACTTTGGTATCAAATACGGTATGTTTTATTATCTAAGTAAATAGAGTAAATTGTACTACTAATCTGTTAACATTCAGTTCAACAAAGTGAATCACGCTAATTTTTTTACCTTTTTATGGCTTGTGCAGTGCTGAGGTAGACGATTGTCCACAAGTACATAAAGATTCCACAGCCCGTAGTGGTTAGCAACATGTACGGGTTTACAATCGCCACCATCACCAAGATTCCGATCATTACCATAAACACCTGTAAAGTATATTTTAACTCACATTATTGTTTCCTTATGTTTTTTTTTTTGTGTTAAATTATTTGAAGCTGTCTATTCATTTTATTATCTTGTTGAATCTGGTAATGTTAATAACTGTGTAATGTAAACCTTGTTTCATGCAAACATGTATTCATACAAATGTTATCATGGCTTTTAGGGATTTTATCTTATAAACTCGCTTATTGCTTTAATGGACAAATTTGCGTGTCAATTCAAGCGAGAGATAAAACCAGTTAATACAACCAAAAAAAAAATTAATTAAAGTTTTCAAGTATACAAAAACTTACTAGTTATTCTTTTTATAAAGTATAATAAAAGTCATAGAAATTATGAATAAAAAAAATTATTTCCTAATTTCTGGTTTTTCTAATCGCAAATACTATGTCTAAATTATAACCTCTATGTATTTCGCCACTGCACGTGGTTTCTTCAGATGTTATACAGTCAACAGCACGACGTACGTAATTAAGGAATTAACTTTTGTTTAACTAGGTCATGGAGTTCCGCAAAGTAACGTTTGTATCAATAGATTATATCAAAATAATCTTTTTCTTTAACTAATTTAAGATGCTTCTCAATGTCGTAATGTAATAACAAAAATATAAAAATACCTGCAAACTTTCCAATATCATTCGCGGTAGTATCTCGTCAACAATACCCATATCTTTAGAGAAACGGTTCAGAATGCGTCCCGAAGGGTTGGTATCAAAGAAACGCATGGTGGCGGCTAATATATTGCTGAACATTAAGTTGTGTAACTTTATTGAGCTACGCATGCAGACCCATAAAAAAAGCAATGATCTGAAATGCGACATAACGCTTATATATATAATATACAATGTGAATAAACTTTAGTCATTATAAAACTTAAATTTACAATCATGAAGTTGGCAAGTAAAGTAGTCTATACAAATACTTATCAAAATATCTGCTTAAAGCTTAAAAAGTGGATGAAGGTCAAGACCGCGTGCGTTCTAGTTTATGATTATTTTGATAAAGTTGATATATACGTCGTTATGTTATATGTGATTAAATAAATCTACCTTTCAGTTGTCAATATTATACAACCAAGTATAGTAATTGTCCAAATGTAAATATAATAGGAATGATCTATTGGTTCCTCCTCTGTTAAAGTTATATTCTGCATGGTAAGAGCTGTCTTCATCATTGTACGGATAATACTCAGATTGTTCTTTGTGACCATATCGCTTATTGATTCTATAGTTTCGTTAAATGAATCTGAATAGTTCATCGGGCTTAATTTTGTAGTATAATTTTGTTCATTTGATAGTTGCACATGTCTTGCTTCTACATCGTTCATCCTGAAATAAGTGGTTAGTTTTGTTTTCGGTTATGTTTGACACCTGATATTGTGTGATAATAAGGCCGTAAATGATGAAGCGTGTTTGCCCAGAGTCCATCTAGCTCACACATGTATAACTGCCGGATCACAGCAATGCTATTATGGCGGCAGATTGATATTGAGGGTGGTAATTAGACTGGCAGATTCGAAATTCTTACCACCATCCAGACTTTACTACTGTGGCCTAGTAATCGAACTTGGGACCTCCGCGTTATAAGGCAACGGGTAAACCACTGCACCACGAAGGCAGTCAGTCCGGATGATGGTAGGGTTTTTCGAACCCGCCTGGATACGTAACACCCTCAATTTCAATCTGTCGCTATAACAGCATTATTGTGTTTCGTTAGTAATACATCTGAGCGGCAGTAATATTTTGGGCAAACACGTTTCACCATCTACGGCCTCACAGAAACTTAAAATCAGGTAAAATTATGGTCAAGTGTTTGTTCATAATCGATAAAAAATTCCAATCATGATTTATTAATTTTAGTTAACCTTTTAGGTAAAAGGGGGCCTTCGGCTGCTATGATGTTGCCACCATTGTATAGAACATGTTGTATAAACATTAACTATAGAAGAAACTCTATGGGACTGTCTTCAATTGTATTATAGTCCATGTACGCGTATTGATAGTTATAATCATTTGTACACGAGAGTTACGTAAATATGTTACGTAACTCGATTTGGATTATCCGTATAAGAGAATTATTAATACAAACATGTGGCAAATTCTTTATGCTTTGATAATAATCTTTCATTTGTTATGCGATTCTAGGTAGGAAAGGACAAGTTAAAATAAATGTACTGGACATCTGTTTTTTTGAAAACACTTAAATCATTTAACACACTTAAATATGTCGACTACAAAACTCTTAACAATATAAACCATTACGAAGAGTTATTAATCAATTAGCAGAATGGTCTTTAGTCGATAATGTAGCAATTGTAACATTTGTTAAAACCGTCGAGCGCAACGATAGTGGTAGTGAACATCGAAATAACGAAATAATCATAAAAAAGCATGTAAACTTGCGTTAGAAACGCATTCAAGTGATCGCGTGATTTATTGTATGTAGTAAAATGTAATGTAGTAAAATGTATGTAATACATGCGTTTCGCCAGGCTAGCATTGAATTATTTTTTGATATAAGAATTTTTTAGTTTAACAGTGTAACATATTAATAGACAAGAATTATTAGAATAGTATATTTACATGAACTCATAAAATCTTACCAATGAGTGACCCAGAGGTCGCTAACAGAAGTGATGACTTGCGCCAAGATGACTGAGACCAAAGTGAGCACCAGCAGAGTCCAACTGCCTCCCGCGCGGAAGTACTTCACATAAACCGAGCCCGACACACGCCCTACATAACATTGTCCAATATAAAATTCTTGTTAATGTTCATATTTTATTTCCGTTTCAGATGAACATATACTATGATTACCTTTTAATCTCATCCAAATAGAATATGTACCAATAAATAAATAATACCACTGAAAATTTAAAATGCGAAAAGGATGGAAGCGATGAGGAGCAATGACGCTCTAGTTAGAATGTATTTATAATTTTTTTATAATATCTGTAATATAAGTCAGGATTTAATTTTAAATTACGAGTACGATAAAACTGTAAAGTGCAATAATTTTATTTTATACTCGTGAGATAATTTTTATTGCTTAAAATATAGTTTTGATTCATAAGTTCGACATTGTAATACAACATACATATATTTACTTTACGACTAAGATTTCTTAAATTGTTTAAAGAAACAAAGTATGTTCTTAAATAGTCTTTACTTTATTTGTCGTTAGTATAATACTACTCGAGATAAAAAATTATAATTACCAATTACATTAAAATGTCTGGTATGGTAAAAAAATATATTGCTATTAATTTCGCAAGAGAAGTTAATAACAGTGTACACTATAGTTAAATAAATAAAAACGTTTGAATAAGGTTTAAATTAATATGTAATTACGTTTTATTTTCTTTTGTTGTACAATGAAACGGCGACAACAGAAGTTTTGCGGTAACTTTTAATTACCTTTTTCCATGAGCTCGGCGGTTTCTGTGGGTTCATCTATGTCCACGTCGCCGCCTTCCGGTGCCGTACTGGTACTCGTGTGCGACTGTATGATATTAATGTAAAACATAACATTAACGTAATTTAATAAATTTTATACGATGTTTACGCGCTATAAAATACCAAACATATGTAGACCACTATTTAAGTTAATCTACAATAATAAAATTCAATGTCATGTCAGACTGATTCACTGATTAAAAGAGGGAGTTCAATTTTCTATGAAACTTTTTATTCTCGGAATCAATCAAATCGAAGCTTGATACAGATACTAAAGTGAGATTAACCTCAATATTAAAAAAAATGCCACGCCCTTTCATACACTCGTTCGGGAGCAGATGATAGCTAATATAGATTTTTTAAAAAACTAGCTGCAGTCTGCGATTTAACGCTCTTTTGTAAAAAAATTAAAGCCTTTTTTCAATAATCATATCTTTTTGGTTTTATTATTTCATGGTATAATGAGTAATGTGATAAGTACAAACCTATAAAAGGTAAAAAAAATTATATCCTTAATTTTTTTAGAGTAAATAGTAGAGACAGTAAAAATAATGTGTTATCTCCCTAATTTAATTACTTTAATAAAGTTTTTCATTATTAAAAAAAATAATCATTAAACAGTCATACAGATTTATGATTTCGATTAAGTCACCTATAAACATCAATATTCGATTTAGTATATTTCAATAGATAAGGTAATAATTAATACATGTTTATTGTCAATTATTGATGTAATCAGCTTTGCGTTTATTATACAATACATGATATAATATTCGAGATATGAAAATATTATCATGCAATCCACAAGTTACTCATCTAAATGATAATGATTTTATTCTAGGGTCAGATTCAGACATAATTAGTGAAATACGTTTTAAAATAATATTATTATTACCTGTATTGACAAAGTACGTTGTCGCACGATATCTGTGCGTGATTTTGTAGCATTATCTGAATTTGAAGCATTATCTTGCTCGTCTTCTTCTAATAGTTCTTCAAATAATGGTGATCGTGACACCTCCTCGAAATTGCCTTGCGTTTCAATTTCGCCCTAAAAGAGTAAAAGTTTGAATAATGTGAATACACCCCCATGTGTACACATGAAAGTTCTGTAGAAAGTATTCGTCGATAAAATATGATGACCATTTGTGATAAGCATTTTTCGCAAAAGGATCATTTTAGAAAATATTAAACTTTAAAAATGCTAAATTTCATTGTTTCAATTTTAATATGACAAATTTATAAATCTTGTCTAAGTCCACCGCACCATTTCTGCCACTATGTAAACTGTATTACCTACCATATAGACAGCTATATTTTGTTTTGAAGTTACTATATATCTAATATTAAATTATTAAGTGGACGTATTCAGATCGACATCTAAAAAAACCTGCAATGACTGGATTCGAACTTGGCCGGGTTTTTTTTTCACAAATATACAAGTTTGCCTTGCTTTGGACACATGGAAAACAGCTTTAACATAGTATGCCACGAGTCATTTTTTTATTTTTTTTTAATAATAAACAGTTAAGTATTTTATTATTTTAATAAAAATTACATGTGGTTGTTAGAGTGGCAAACAATTACCTATATAAACGTTATATAAACGGTTATAGGTTAAATGTTTACAGTTAATGGTTTGTTCTTTCAATACCTAGTTTTGGCGTTTCATTCAAGTAGACGTTCCTTTGTTACAACGAAACTATAAATAAAGTGACAAAGTCTAGTTTGGTATAGTATTTAAATGCAATCTATAGCGCAATAAGAACCGGAGACAAAGCATGCAAATTACTTTTATGTAATTAAAAAGAATGACAAAACAATGGTTCCTACATTACACCGCTCAATTTTATGCATTTTGTTCAACGTAGAAAATTTTGATAAAGGTGATGATTCTAATGAATCTCGTTGAAATTGTTTCTTAGTACGGAATACTAGTAGTATTCGGTTAATATTCAGTCCGATAAACCATTCCGGTTTTTCAGTTTTCATTATCATCATCTGCCCACTGCAGGTCTATTATTTAGCAATAATAGACCTCTCCAAGGATCTTCACACCGATCGGTCCCATTCCTATGCTGCACGCATCTAGCTTTTTCGAGCTTCATTTGTTTCAAAATCACGATACGCGGATAATCATCGAAACATTAAAACTTAAAGAAATATTTTTATCGTATAATATTTCCTACATAAAAACGTTAATCGTGAACATCTCTTCATTACTTCATAGTTTAAATATGCTATTATATGCCGGAGTAATAATTATAACAAAACAATGGGAGGACGTCCCTTAATTTTTTTAAAACTAAAGTGCGAAACATGGAAAATAATAATTACTTTAAAATTTCCGTAAGCTATATATAACTGTTAAGTGCCTTTACACAATGCTAATTAATTGTTAGCGTTTAATGTTTATTTTGGAACTGCTGTTATGCAACAATTCCGTTTACATATTGTGAACATATGGTTTAATGGCCAATTTAAAAACACTATTATATTTGAGTCGCTTCAGGGTTCTCTACATATTTATAGCTCCACAAAGTATTTCTTATATACATATACTGATCATTAAGGTTAAAGGTGAACACCTTAACCGTTACATCTTCGCCGCAATAAATGATGGTGTATCAGATCACTCATTTGTCTGGAGCTAATATTTATAGTATATAGTACATACATCAAAAAATTCTAAGCAACACGTATGATTCTGAATTTTTTAACAATTTTTACTTATGTAATACTCGTACATTTATATTTCTTTTATAAATAATAACTATGATTTTTTTTGCATTAGTGACTAAATATTACTGTACTGTAAAATACGTAGCATAAAATAAATTTAAAGCGAATTTAACCTATATATATCTTATATAGAGCGTCGTTGATACATGAAATTTAAAAGTATTTCATAATTTTTTGTATGGAGTCTTTACTTTATAACACTTAACATAAACATCATGCACTTTAAGGTTATGATATATTATAAGGTTATTAACTTTAAATTTCTAACAATAATTATACATATACCCGTAAAGCAATAAGATTTTTCTGATAGTTAAATGATAAAGATCCAGAACTGTACATGAAGATTTCTCGCGCAAAATATCAACTGTTGAGCTAACCTAATTGCAATAACGTTACTTCACATTTTTAAACCTAGTCAATATCAACATTAAAACACACGGTATCTTTATTTTCTATATTCTCCTTTATAAATACCTGCAAAAAATTATCTGACCGCGAATAAGCTCTGTATAACTATTATTTGTAAGACGTATGTAAAGAGCAATCTTCTTTTTATCACAGCAACTACATATTTAAAATCTCAAGAGCAAATTGTATTCTGTTATCAATGGATTAATACATACCATCTGTTTAAATAAGATTAAACCCGTGAACGCATTCATCTTTCTTAAATTTTGTAATGTTTATATTAAAATTTAAAGAAATAAAATGTTTGGTGAATTTATCCAAACGTTGTAAAGGTTTTGTAGATCTAATTACCGCAAACTTACTATTCGCAATAATAATTTGTACGTAATAGCAAACTGAAACCCTATACTAGCCATTCTTAAATTTTATAGCAGTGTCAGTGTTATTAGTAGTGTCGCAGACAAACTACTTAAGTGAAATTTTCTTCGGTTTTCACCATTATTATAAAATGAATTAAACAACTATGAACAAATTAGCATATTACATTTTAACATTATCCGGTATCTAATTATTCACTTCTCTGACAGATATTTTAATGGGCGTGAAAATAAAAACTGTTGAAAACAAAATAATACTAGGTGTAAAAAAGAAGGAAAAATAAAAGTGGGCAGCAGTTTGAGTATAGCTGCCCTGGACTATAATGCTACTAATAGCTAGTCTATCCGTAACCACGAATGGTACTGATAGACTAGCTTATATCGATATATCAAAAAAAGGGATGAAATCTGTGTTGCAAACATGCTGCGCTGCCTCCTTCTAGTCGGTAGGATAAAGGAAAAGCATTCGTTTCATTATACGTAACATATTTATACTAGATGCAAAGTACATATAAAAATTGTATATCTTTTACATTAAGTTTACTTACTAGTCCTTCGTAACAAAATATAAAATATAAAAACCAAATAATTCTTCAATAGAATCTACCATAACAGCGGCAACGAAAAACTGCCTATATACATTTTTTAATAGAACAACCGTACAATACACCGATAACCGTTACGCAAATACTCGAAAATAACCCAGTCGCGATAAAAATGAGGCCTTTAAACTTCTACTAGGTTAAACGCAGAACGTTAAAAGAGAGAGACTTATTTTACTGATACAGGATGCCAAAAATAAATACTTAATAAGATAGATTATTATTTCATTTTGACTTATTTATGAAATATTTTGAACACATACCTACTTTGAACATCGTTATCATTTTCTAATGCTAAAAACCGATAACTAATAAATCAAAACAGTATTTCGAACTTTATTTCAATTGTAATTTTTTTATCAGTACGAAAAATTCGTTCGTGAATTTATTTGTCGTCTTCTCTATATTTAAATAATATGTAAATCATATGCAATATAATCAATCGTAAGTCGGTACGTAGTTACATCCAATGCAGTATAAAATTAAATGAAAAAAAGTATTGAAACTCGTCTAGTTATCCTTTGTAATAAATAAAAAAAAGTCGAGAACACGAATGTAAATTTACAGTTTACTACTTCATACTGTGCACGTAAGTCTACAAAATTCTGTATTTTTATAACATAACACCCCGTAATTGATATAAATAACTTACTAAATTGCTATTAGTTTCAAAAAAATAATCTCTAATAAATTTTAATAAATTTTTAATTTTAATTTATTAAATTCTAAGTCCAAGAACGGGCTGTGCGGATGATTATAAAAAAAAACTAATATCAATTTTTCAGAACGCTACTGTTTAAAACAATAAGACATTCTCTATAAAATTTACATGTATATTTGTGTCTTGGTAACGGACGAAATAGCATTACAACACCATCACTTTCTATACATTTCAACCGTACAGTTATATATTTTTAAGGTAGGTTTAAACAGTATTAAACAGTAAATTAAACGGAAGTATAAAGGCCTATTAATACTCGTATTTATTTAGCAATAATTGATTAAAGGCTAATTACATATTTGCCATTCCCTTGACAAAAAAAAAACACGTTGACGCCGGCGCGGGTATGACGGCCATATATTTTTAACCCATCGGTGAGTCATGGCGATGTCAATGTGTGCATTTGACATCATTATTATACTTCCCAGACCAGCCATAAGTTCTTTTACAAGTGAATATGTATTTTTATTAAGTTATGTAATATTAATAAAATTTATACCTACTTATTTCATAAAGTCTCAACAAAAAATTAAAAAAATGTTCAATTCGAAATGGTCACCTTTGGCTTTTATACAGGCCTTTAACCCGAGTGCCGATATATCGGCTCTTGTTGCACTAGCGAGAAGTGCCAGAGCCGATATATCGGCCCGCGCCTTGTAGCGCTTCACTATTTGCATTGCGGGAGAACTCTATCTCAAAATAAATTTAGAATACTTTATAAATTTTCTAATTTAATTACGAGAGAATTAAAATAAATATTTTTTTGTTTTATTTCTTTGACGGCAACATTTTCCTATCGCTTGGAGGTACCGAAATCTAACATAAACACCGATGGATATTCGACCTGCGGCATTCATCGCTGTGGCGTTAGGCCCTTATCGGCACTTGTCGACAGCGTTTCATATATAAATATTTATGCGAACATAATTTTGTTTCAGCAATGTTATATTACTTATACCAATTACATATGTCGAAAGAAATAATCCGCCCGGCGCCTACCATGTACCTTGGAGTTATGTTTTATTTTTGTTATGTAGATTTGTTTATCTTGTTACAAAATGCATTGGAAATGCAAAGTATATACTTCATAACAATTGGCCTATATAAAATTATGGTGGAAAGATGACTGTTTGTATATGCAAATATGTTTTGTATAAGAGAACTCAACTTTTACTTGATTTATAAACATTTATACTTTTGTTTTACCTAAAATTTTTATTGAATACAAAAAAAACTAGTGGCATTATTTTGTTCTGTATTTCATCCACAATATAGGGTTTTTTGAATTATGTAAATATTGTTCCTCGTTTGGTTTTAATAAACATTGTCCCGAATCCTTGTAAAACTGTAAAATTCGGCTGGTTTTTCTCGCATAGGCACCTCTATTTAGCCCGGCACTAAAAGGGTTAATCTGCCTGGCAACCAAACTATGGATATAGGCACTGTTTCCAAGGGAAATTTCACCACTGCTTGCTTCCAAAATATTTTAAAAGACTCAATGTCACCGTGTCGTTTAGAGCAGGCCATGTCCTCTAAAACTAATCATAATTTGAAGTCTAAAGGTCTGGGTTAGATTAGTCTTAAGCTCTTATAACGTCCGGAACAATGGTTTCAAGCCAGTCTAAGGGTAGTTCGTGCCCTATGAGCAGAAGCAGTGTTGCTGGAAAGTCCACGGTACATTTTTAAAAAGTGTATAGCTGAGAGGTTTCACAGCACAATACAAGACTATATCTTAATACACTTTGGTTGAAGTTTTCACTCTTTTTTCACCAAAATATAGTTTTGTGACTCCTTGATAATACGCCCCATCCAAACCATCACAGACGCAAGATGATGACCACGTTGTACCTTTCCGACCACTTAAGCAACTTCTTTAGAACTGTGAGCCTACACTTTATCATTTTGCTTGTAGTTTTTTTTTTGTTTTTATTAGTATTCTTCAATCTTGACAATTTTTTCATCGGTTAAGAGGATATTTCTGTGCCTTTCACCTGCGTTTCGCGACAGAAGATGTTTTAATCGATTCACTCTCTTTAAATTTAAAGATTGATTTAGGGCCTTTTCTGTATATAGCCGAGCACCACCGAGTATAAGCACCAAGCTTCAGGTCTTGTTTTTTAATACGCAACAGAGGTCTAGCGGGAATCTTCTTTTCACGCGATAAGATTTTTTGCTTCCTAATGGGGTTTCTACAAATTGTAGCTTTAACCAGACTTCTTAGTTCTAACAGCCCAAATTTCAAATTCATCCAATCGTTCAGCAGCAAAATTCTAAATAATTAAAAAGTTGAAAAAAAGAAAAACTTTTATGTAACAGTACTTATGGCTAGACTAGTCATTATTTGTACTTACATTACGCATGATGATAACTTTGTCGGCTGCTTTAAGGTGATGCAATTGATGGGTAACGAGAACTCGCGTTGAATGTTTTAGCAAGCCCGTTATACATTCAGATACAAGATGCTTCCCCACGTGGGTGTCTACAGCTGACAGGGGATCGTCCAATAGATATATATCAGCCTGTTAAAACAACAAATATATAAAATATTTACTTATATCATATGGGACAACTAGTAACTATTGCAAGGTAGATAAAAGCAGATAATATAATGCTTAAATAGTAATTTATGTATATGAACTCCAATTTACTAATAAGTTGAACAACATGACACTGTAAGAATGAAACAGTTCCAATTCATGCACACCGTATTTATAATCTATATGGGTTTTCACAAATTAAACGAATTATTTTTGATGCTTAATAAGAATACGACTGTAAAATTTTGACACATTTTTATTGATTATTTATACCACTTGAATAATAAAATAGTATAATCTAATATATATATTGAAATATTTCTAATGTTAAAGTTACAAAAAGTCATTGAAACGTACACCTGATACCATTTTACATAGATTTAATAGTATATACGTAACTTTTATTTATTATACTTAATATCGTTCATGTCAAGTAATAAATTCTTTAAAATCGCGCGCACCTACAACGGGTGACGTCATCGTTCGACGTAATGAATCGGGCATAGATTTCCGGTGACAAAATATTAACTCGGTACGTTGTATAACATGATCACGCCGGCGCGCACTAGATTGTCTTGATGAGCGGCGCCTACTACCGGTGGTATGTATTCATTTACTATTAGACGCTTAAAATTTAATTAATTAACATTTTATGTATTTTCATTAAAAACATTTATTTTTAATTGCAATTATAATTAATAACGTATCATAATCACGTTTTGTTCAAAAACTTAAACATAATAATACAGTATTATAAATATTACTCAAATTCTACAAAATTAACATAATAATTAAATATTTTTATAGGGGTCAAAATTAATAAAAAAAAACATCCTAACCACCTTTCTTGTTATATTTACTGGCAGAAATCTGTGGTCAGAATGAAAAATGTCACGAATTACATAACTTGCACAATAAGCACTCACTGTACACGTACTACTGAGCAAACATACAATGCGTATACTAGTCTAAACAGACAAAAAGTGTGCGCTGTCGGATGAAGCAAGCACAGCATTAATTTGAGTGCGGCCTTACAGTAAAACAAATGAAAATCGGCCCCGGCGTGAACGTGTTAATCGTGCCTCCACTTTTATTTAAAGGTGTTCCAGATTTTGTAATTTTGGCACGGGTCATGCCTGAATGATAATAAGCTCCAGATCCTTATCTTGTAATTTTAATATACATAATAGATAATAAATATAGAAAAAACTTGTTTTCCTCAATTTCGCATTATAACTTGGTTGGATCCGTAACATATAAAGTCTAATTTCTATTTCAGTCACATAAAACAAACCTGTCTGTAACAAGCTCGCGCCAGGCCAATGCGAGCACGTTGCCCTCCACTAAGGCTGATGCCTCGTTCACCCACCAACGTAGCATCACCGGCCGGCAACAATTCAAAGTCACGTACTAATGCACATGCAGCTACAACCTGTTACCAGATAGATGTTTGTTCAATTAGTTTCCGAATATTTGGTCCATACTGCACAGAGCAAAAACATGTTACTGTTACATATCATATCGTATCCTTAATCATGTTATATTATTTTGTATAAATGTAAATAAACTCTTTTATAACGTTTATTTACATTTGACTAGAGTATTTAGGTGTCATTTTGTTGGATAACTTTTTGCCATCTTGTAGGTAGGGACGTGATCCCATTGGTATAAAAATTTTGGAGCTTCTGGTCAAAAAACTGAGACAAATGGTTTTGGCTATCCTTTCTTGATGTTAACCTGAAATTCTACAGAGACCGTAACAGGTAAAAATGTGAAGGTGCAAGGTCAGAACTATACGGGGGATACATTAACACCTCCCAGCCATAATTTTCCAAAAATAATTTGCCAAACTCTTATAATTTTTGCTAAGTGGCTAAAGATGTGTGAGGTTTAGCATTATCATGGTAAAAAACCACATCCTTTCTGTTGATTAATTCCGGCCGCTTTCTCTCAACTTTTTTTTTTAATCTCATTAGTTGTTTGCAGTACAGTTCAGAATCGATCGTCCTGTCGGGCGGTAACAGCTCATAATGAATAATGTCCATCCAATCCCACCATACACACAGCATCACCTTGTTGAGAGTTAGCCCGGGTTTCAGCAGTCTGTAAAGCCTGACCGGCCTTTGACCACGATCTTTTTCGCAAGTTCCTGTCGTACGTGATCCACTTTTCTTCACCAGTTATCAGCTTCTTCAAAAATGGTTCGGTTTCATTACGTCGTAATAACGAATCAAACTCATTGTACACGGTTCATTAGATTTCTTTCAGTGAGATCATGAGGCACTCAAATATCGAGCTTTTTTGCGTACCCAGCTTTTTCAAATTCGTAAAAACCGTCTTGTGGTCAATCCACAGTTCTCCAGCTATGTCGTAACTACTAATATGTCCACTTCAAAAATGGCATCAATTTTGTCCGTAACAGGGCGACCAGGGCGACGTGCATTTTTGATATCAAAATTTCCGGATTTAAGACGCTTAAACGAAATTTGCGCTACTCTCATAAATACTGCATTAGGTCCATAAACATCACAAATTTTTTTCACAGCTTGTGTTGCACACCTTTTTTGTAGTAAAATTTTAAAATGTATCGAATTTCTGCATTAGATTCACTGATTTTAACAATAAGAAACAAATGAACTTTTTAGTAATTTGAATTAGGAATTGTCTTCTTTAAAATTAAAACTTTTTAATGATACCAAAATCAGCCAGATATAAATGGTATAGCCGAAGAGATCTTATTACAAGTTCATATATGCAATATGCGAAAAGACTTTTTCCGCAACCTATTATTTTATGTTCGGATCGAAACCAAAGCCTAAATAAAAGTCTTCTCTCAAAGTAATAACATACAATAAGTAATAATATATAGATAACCTTCAACCTAACTAAATCTTTATTTTTATTTTATGTATTACGTCATGATTATACTCAGTCACCAGTGAATGCTCGTAACGGAAACGTGTAGCCCTGAAGTAAAACATTTAACAATGCCAAACCTTGTTGAACTGATCATTCGAACATAAATGGATTGCGTGACATTAATAAAATTTTTATTTCTAGTAAAAATATAGTTTACTCGATCGTTACGGCGACAGATTATACTCAAGTCAGCAAAGTCAAATTACTTTAAATAAAAATGGCGAATAGCTTTTTTCTGGCATTTAATATATCAAATTTAATACATTAACTTTAAATTTATTTATATTGCTGAAATTAATATCTTGGTCGGTATATAAAACGAATAAAATAAATAAATATTTTTTTGCTGTTGACCAATTATTGTTCTCCGAAACGGAAAAGAGAGTCGTGAATGTATTGTAAAATCAATAAGTACACACCTCACTAGAGGTTCAATGTCCCGTTACCTTTCTATATCGCATGCGATCATACGGTAGTCCAAACAGAATATTTTGTCGCACTGATGCAACAAACAACCACGGTTCCTGGCTTGCATATGAAATTCTACCTCCACCTAAAGACACAGTTCCATGTGATGGCTCCAACTCTCCCAAGATCAATTGCAACAGAGAAGACTGAAAAAAGAACTATACTAAACAAATTTGAACGTCTCAGTTAAAAAGAGATTTTATTACGCTCAGTTTTTCACCTCTACATCATTACGTTTGTCTCCACAGTATAATATAACCAAATAATCCTTTCTCCTATACCATAGTACGTTCCCTTCCGAAATTTTAAACTGATAGTGACAGCTTTATGTATTGGATATGGAAAACCCTTTCAAGCGAGAAATTAGCTTGAATGGGTTTTCTAAGTACATCATTACAAAAATTTATATCAATGTTTGTTGTCCTTCCTTAACCGCATTGTTTACCTTTCCAGACCCCACTGGACCAGCAACGCCTAAGAACTCCCCATGTTTCACAGTTAGCGTAATGTTCCGCAAAGTTTCGACAATAGGGTTCTCTTGCCAACTGGCACTAACATTAGCTAAGGTCAATCCAGTAGGTTGTGATTTTTCTTTTTCTACTTGTTTTTCTTTGTCTACGCCATTGGTGATAAGTCCATGAGAGTTAAAAGCAAGCGAATAAATCTCTTTTGCCTTTATCGATTCAAGTTCTTCTAGTAATAAAAACTCCTGTAGAAAGAAACATAGTGTAAAACATTTTGGTTCATGTAACTACGTCTTATCTGGAAAATAGTAGATCTTCAAATTCCGGTGAAATAATAAAACATGAACACAATCGTAACATTCCCTTCTTAATCAATTAGTAAGTCGGCCGGCCGTCATTTAATAGAGCAGTTTGCGTAATATGTGGCCACAGTTGAAATGAAAACTTATAATTAATTTATGATTGTCATTGGATTTAAAAAGAGAAAATATAACTATATATTGTCGACAAATGGTTTTCATTACCTCCAATCTTCTCACGGAAACCATGGATTCAGCTAAGAACGACAAAGCCAATGGGAAAAATATGTTGCACGCCAGTTGCAAGAGATTGAAATATTGCACTAACGAAAATGTAATTTCGGCTCGTATTTCACCACCCATAACTACAAATGCAACAACAGCCGCAAATAGGATGAAACGCTCAGTAAACACGCTAAGAGCGATGGAGAATCCTTTGATCAGAGATGTTTTCAATATAAAATTTACTTCCATTCTGTTAACAAAAAAGAAAATATTACAATTTTTCTACATATTTATTAAAAATTTAATCTATATAATTATTCTAAATTGAATAAGTGTAAACATTTTCGTTTAATAAAAAAAAATATACAGGCGTGGACTTATAGCTTTAATTTATTTTGTGCACGATTTCACAAATTTATAAGTTAAAAAGATTATGTGCAAACTAAATTTATCTATTTGTTTGATATTACACTTGACTCCCATATTTTACATCAGTACTTGCTGATGTTTATATTTACTTCGTTTAAATAACTTTATTTCTATTCATTCTACATAGATTCAAACGTTTACGAAATAACGGCGAGAAACTGAAAATCGGCCAAATCTGTTTCATCATGTTTTGTGTTTCACAGGTGTCAATAAACTTACGATAATGTTAATGCCTTAAATATTAATACTATCAGTAATTTTCACTAACCTACGCAACTTATCCACCAATTTTTCAAAAGGTTTCTCCCAGGCATACATCTTTATAACTTGCACACCGTTCACGAGTTCGCTCATAACTTTAACTCTTTCGTCGGTTCGCTGTGCTATCTTTCCTCGAAATTGTCCTTGTAAATTACTTAAATATGCTAAAAATAAAGAATAAATATACATCTATGTATATTTCACACGATAATGACCTCTTATACATGTTATAGTTTCAGAATATATTTGCCTCAAGAATAATAGTCATGTTTTAAAAATTAAATTCAGGTTTTACAAGTTTTATATTTGTGGGAATGTGATCGCAATAATGTGATGTTTTTGTATTGGTATTAACAGTATACCAGTACAAAAATATTACGGTTTTTACTATTGACGAAGGAATCTTCTTTCGCCAACAATAAAATTTGATTGATATCTATCAAAATTAATATCAGGTGAGATTGTGGTGAAAGCACTTACCTATATATGATAATAAAAAAAAATTACAGGTAATAGCATTTTTTTTAAATAATAAAAATTTTAAAAATTACGGTGATAATATACAATAAATTTGACATCACTAATGCACATTATTCTAAAAATATATAAAGGGGTAAAGGCTCCTACAACCTATTAAAGGGGATGATAATACATTTAAATAGGAATCTAAATGTTCAAGTTTATCGAAAGAATTGAACGATACTACGTATATATATAATAAACATTACTGATTAACTAATAACTAATCACCCTCGTAAAAAATACAATGAAAAATTTCTTAGACATTTAAAAATCTTTTCATTACTATAAATGATTATGTATGAATGGACAAATTATGGTACCGATAATTTTATAATTTTTTTTTTTTCACAAAGAAGACACCTACCTTGAACTACAACAGTCTGTACAAATATAACTGCAAGTGCTGCTAGTGTAGCCCAGCCCACGTGTTGCCATACCAGATATGATACAACAGGAACAACAATAGGCATCACCCATATATAATTCAAGAAAACAGCAGTAATATCGAATCGATTCACATCGTTTGACATTAAATTTATCACTTGTCCTGGTTCCGTTTTACCCAATGCTGTACGGTTGAGTTTTAAAATCTTAAAAAGAAAACTTCTTTAACTTAAGACTAATTCTTTTCATTACTATTTTTAATACAGTATTAAATAATAAATCACTAACCTTTCTATATACCAACGAACAGCAAGCTATTCTGACTCTCATTCCAACACGGCCTTGAGTTAAATGTAAATGAGGTAATATTAAGGCTGTGGTAATGCTTGTTAAGTTCATAAGGAAATTGTAAATATGAGCGTACATATAATTTTCAGGTGTCTTTTCTTCAGAAAAGTAAGCAATAAATAATGCTAATGTGTAAGGAACTAATGGCCTAAAACAGACAATTTAGTTTTTTAAACAAATTTCACATGAATGTTTAACAGATAAAAGATTTAACTTTATCAGAGTTATTCATCTAAAACTGACCATAATATTATAAATAAAATTCCAACCAAAAATCCACACATCATGTACTCGAACCAAAAACATCTAAATATAGCTTTTGAGAGCGAGGGTTTCGAGCCATCGCGGCGAGCATCGTCGAGTTCTTTTTGCCATGCTTCTTCTAAACGGTTGCCAAGTCTACCCGATTGGTCACCCTCGCGAGCTTGAAACAGGTCTTCTAGAGTAAGTCCCTGCTTATAGCCTTTTCGGAATAAAGAAAAACTCCATCTGTTATGAAAAAATAAAAATAATTTTTCCAAAGGAAATATTGCACACAACAAATAATCCATTTTTTTTTGTTTACAATATCAACTAAACAAACTTCTCTCTGCGTGGTTTCTTTTTTTAATATTAAGATCAGTCTCTTAAATCCTGGGTCTACAAATTTTGGGCTGTACATTTTGGACTGTGAGTTGATATATATGGCAGTAAGTCAGTCAGTGTATCAATCAAGACTGTAAATTATATGTACAGAAGAGAAAAAACGTAAGTAGTTTGGTTATTTTTTCACATATCCAAAAAACGATAGTAATGGTAACAAAGAATAATATTTATCTAAACATATAATTAAAATCTCTTATCACACCGGGTCTGTTTCTCTGTCTACATATTGCCGCATCATGCAAAAACTAATGGACTGATTTCTATAAAATTAGAATAACTAGTGATGACACCAGTTTATATTCAAGATAATAAAAACTTTTTATAGTCCGAAAGTCTTTAATTTTCCTTAGGGTTGACAGATTAAATCTTTTGATCTCTTTTCTTCATGCAAACGTAATCGCGGACGTCAGATGGATCCTAATATTTAGCCGATGTATGTACGAATCGACAACCGATTTTTACTGAACATACATCTAAAGGTTACTCTTTAGGGGGGTCTTCAATGACGGGAACCAAAAAAAAAATTAATACTTCATGTTATTGATTTTGTAGTGTCATGAAACTATAGGAATTCTTTGATAACTACGGAACCCTATAAATAATATATAGTACTTACTGGTTGTAATCAGTGCCACTTAATGTATTGCCTGAGGTCATAGACAATGTGATAATAAGATAAGAGATACAATATATACTGTTACGTTCGTTACAGAGTTCTCAATCATATTTTAAAAGTATATTACATCATTTTTACAGCAAAAAAACGCCTTAAGCTTTTTTTTTGACTATCCAAATACACTATTATTAAACCATTTTATTGTTTATTGTAGGCCTTGACCATTCGATGCGTAAAATTTGTAGATGCTTTTAAAAGTTTTTGTTTATGAAATGAATGACAATTTATTTTTTAAGTTTTTTGTCATATTTTTCCACTAAAATATCTCTAACTGCTTTCCGTCTTGTCTGGAAGGATAGGTTAGCATCTGTAGTAGTGAATTGCACCCATGGATAAGTGAAAAGAAAACCTATACGGTCAGCTTGAGACATTAGTCTGTCCCTAGATGGACTAAGCCCACCATGGGTGCGTGCTGATAGCAGCCGCGGCCAAGATACCGTTCGCACTGTCTGTTACTGTTGTGATGGAGAAAAATATCGGTACTGTGATATGAAGCTCTCTTCCATTAGCTACAATGCAATATTATGGCGCAGTTGTGGCTACCATTGAAGTTGCGGCAGCGGCTGTGAACTATAACCGCTGACAGAGCTAAATAACGAAACCATTGCAATGGGATAGAAGGAGTATTGCTACAAGTTCTATTACAAATGAAATGCATTTTTTAGGAAATAATGTAATATTACTAAAATTTATACCTACATATTTATTAAAGTCTCACAAAAAAATAAAAAAAATATTGTATTCGAAATAGCGACCTTTGACTCCTATACAGGCCTTTAATCTGTCTGACCACAAATCTATGGATTTATGCACTATTTCCAGAGGAAATTTCGCCACTGCTTGCTCCTAGGATTTTTTGAAAGACTGAATGTCGCTGTGTCGTTTACAGTAAGCCATGTCCTCTAAAACTGATCATTATTTAAAGTCTAAAGGGTTGAGGTCTGGGCTAGATGAGGGCCAGTCCTTTAGCTCTTATAAAGTCCGAAACAATGGTTTCAAGCCAGGCTTGGGTAGTTCGAGCCTTGTGACCAGGTGCAGTGTCTTGCTGGAAAGTAAAAAGTGTTTTGCTGAAAGGTTTCACAAGACGATCCAAGACTGTATCTTAATAGACTTTGGCTGAAGTTTTCAATCTTTTTTCACAAAAAAATAGTTTTGTGACTCCTTGATAAGACACGCCCCACCAAACCATCACTGATGCAGGACGATGATCACGTTGTAACTTTCCGACTACTTGAGCAGCTTCTTTAGAATTGTGAGCCCACACTTTATCATTTTGCTTATTGTAGTGTTTTTCAATCGTGAAAATTTCACCTGCGTATCGCAACAGAAGACATTTTGATCGATCCCCTCTCTTTAATTGTAAAGATTGATCGAGGACATGTCCAGTATATCGACGATAAGCACAGTTTTAGGCCTTGTTTTATAATACGCAACAGAGCCCTAGCGTTAATTTTCATTTCACGGGATAAGATTTTAGGCTTCGTAATGGGGTTTCGACGAATTCTAGCTTTAACTGCATTAATAACTTTCGTAGTTCTAACAGCACGTGGCCGCGCTGATATTTTCTGGTCTTCGACAGAGGAAGCGTTGTTGTATCTTTTGATAGTACGATATATATGGCTGATACCAAGCTTTTAGTTTCTGAAATATGACCGACTCCTCTATACCCACGTTAAGCAAGGCGATCATTGCAATCCTATTTATTTAACATTTCATTCTATATTGTAATATTATAATGAACACATAAGAATATGTGAAATGGCACGTAATCTAAAGAAGTTTTTAAAGTAATAAACGTGTTCTAAATTCAAAATAATTAAAAAATTAAAAAAAAAATTGGAATGTTTTTATACAACATAAATATATGGCCAGACTAGTTATTTGTTTAATTATTCCCCAGTAGTATTAGTCAATGAAGAGATATTCTTAGCAATGGAAAGTTTTTAAAACCAGTAAAAGACACGCAACAACTACAGAACAGGTTTCTCGAATTCATGCTTACATGTTCGGTACTGCAGCGTTTTTTAATATAATTGAATGTGTGCGAAATTAAGAGAAATAGAAACTATTAATAAAAACAAGCTAATAGACTATGTAAAAACTTTTTATTTAAATAATATATTAAGCAAACAAATCTTTATTGTAATAAAAATTATTAGTAAAAATGTGACTGAATTCGTTTTAATACAAAATAACAGGAATGGTATATTCTATATTTCATTCATTTTAACAAAGCTGAAAAAAGTTAAACGATTCTGTAATAAATGTTAGGATTTTTTTTTTCAATACTTTTTACTTATAGGTAAGGGGTATCTCAGTAAGAGTGCACTTTTTAAAATTGGATTTTTATTTTTCTCATGCAAGAGGCAACCCTGAAATTTGACAACTGTCTCTGTTTATCACGATTATTAAAAATGGAGCACTTTTCGAAAGAAAAACGCGTTATAATTTTGAAAACTCATTACAAAAATAGAGAAAGTTGCGCTGAAACCGCATGCAAACTTCACAAAATTTTCAGCCGAAGAAGTGCACCTAATGTGTCAATCGTTCGAAGAGTCGTCAATCAATTTGATAAAACTGAGTCGATTATGGATAATAAGAATCCTGTGCGTCAACGTACCAGTCGGTCTCTTGAAAATATTGCTGCTGTAAACGAGTGTCGTCGAAAACCCGAAAATATCAATTCGTCATTGTTCTGAACAACTTTAAATTTCACGAAGCACTACGCAGCGAATTTTGACTAAAGACCTTAAACTTCATGCGTACAAGATTCTGGAAGGTCGAGCTTGCTGATTCCCAGTTCCCCGCCATCAAAGGCGTAGCGGGAGTGCCGCTGGGTTGTTTAGTGG
>DWQX01002165.1:0-23166 GCA_018245475.1 Pharmacophagus antenor
TTCGCGAGCCAGCTTCGATAAAGCTGTAATGGTCACTATGACTAACAGCATTTACTTCTCCGAATCCAGCAGCAGGTTTTTTATAATGTTGGTGTCGTGTGTGGTGTCTTCACCTTCGAAATAAGCCATTAAATTAAAAGTATGCTATAATAAATATTGTAAATGAGTGAAAAATGTTCTAAGACATTTGTTCAGAACACTTAGTTTTTTTTAATCAGCAATAGACTTTATCTCATGTTCACAAGATGTTAATGACAATTAGGCCGTAGACGAAGAAAAGTTTTTCCTAACATTATTTCTCAACATTAACGATAAGAAATAGTGAACATATTTTGAACTTATTTCTGTGTTTGGGTGTTTGAATTTCGGATCAAAACTTTTTAATTTATTAAATAGTACACAGTTTGCTGTTAACAAAAAACGTAAATGTAATCGAATGAACATAAAGGGAATTTTCGCAACATTGCTTGATTATTACTCGCAGAGAAATGATTTGTAAATGTTCGACACATTCGGTACCCTGTGTACAAAACATTGCATGTTGAAACAAACCGAATCGATTTAGCACGGTCGAATAGCAAATGGTAGATACACAATCCTCGCTGGTTATTGCCTTTTTATGTATATTAACTCTTGAACTTAACAATAATATATAACAGAATAACTCATTAAAATAAAAGGTTGTTACTGCATCATGCAATCGTTGCGATTACACAAGAGATACGGAAACCATACTTTAAAATAGTTTTAAAAAGAGATACTATTGTTTATATTTAGCAAGCGTTTACTTTTAAATGTTTGTATAACTTTATGTTGTACCACCAAAAAATTAAAAAAAAAAACTTTTATAGCACACTCATAAAATCGTGAAATTTATTAACGATAAATGATTACTATAAAATGTTCCTGTATGGCGAAATAGTACAGTACATTCGTTAAGGTAGGCCGCCGACCTTTGTGGAGTTCCGAATATAAAACACTCAAACGAAGCTCCAACTTTTATGATCCGATTTCCTGAGCATTGTCAATAAATCGACAACAAAGCGAGTCGGATCGTAATGGAATTACAATAGGCCTTTTAATTTATAAATAGGTGGCAAAGAAAGGAAATGAGGACAATTGGAACGGTTAGCACTCCATAAAACGAAAAATTACATAGTTTTAATTAATTGTCATGTATGCAAACACACTTGAGATGCCATTATTGATTTAAGTTTCTACAATTCACTTTTGAGAATGTATAATTCACGATATAACTCCTACAGTATCTATTTTAATAATAAATTAATTCAATAAAAAGAAAATATCCTTTAAATTAAACGTAAAAATAATTAAGCCCTAGTGGAAAATTGGAAACGTGGATTTTAAACTTTGTACGATTTTAATGATTTTGAATTTATTAGAAATAATATATTTTAAATTTCATCCCCGAAAATTTTTAACAAGTCAATGCTTAAAATGGGCGATGGATTAAAAAAATAGTAAACATTGATTTGCAGCTAATCATACTTGCTGTAGAGACTGTTTTCTATAAAATTATAAAAAGCTTTTGTTACACAACGAACAAAAATAAAACTTGAAACTAGATTTTAAACGCTTATTATGATGCTCTTACTATAGTTACTATCGTTACAGATTTAATCCATTTAACCCAGATATTGCGTTCGAATTTTGGACACGGACTACTTTACACATTTTACGACAACTAATCTACGGTTTAATGGAGAAAGTGATTAAAAATCGGTTATGAAATTGGAAAGCAAGTTGACTATAACAGAATTATCGAAAGGTAAAAAACGTTGCGGCGGCGACTCGGCCTGCTGGCGGTCAATGACACGGGGTCGCGTGCGCCGCGGCGCGCTGCTTTCGAAAGCAATGCTGCCAACTGTCTGCTGAGGGACACTTGGACAAGTCTTGCATTTTGAATATGTCCGCTTTACCTGGTTAGTTATAACTAATTAGAGCTTAAGTTGCGAAAAAAATATTTAATAAGAAAAATGTTAGTATATTTAGAGTGAACGTTGTGTTATGATCGTGTTCCTCGCCTAACAAATTGTCAATCCTTAACCTTTGAGTACTGAATTATTTGGAGACTTTTATGAATATATTACGGATTTAATTTGTTGCGATCTGGATTAATATGTAGGAGTAATACATTTTATTTGGAATATACTTATATTGGTGATATAAATATATTTTTGAAAGAACATTTCAATTACAAAATGTAAATAAATATATAATTGAAAAAAAAAAATAGAAATATTTATAAAGAACAAAAACGAACTCAATAATAATTTTGTACCGTGTGGTATTTTTCAAAACATGTAATTTTCATCATTTTCACTCTCTAATTCACTGCAATCGCTGTTATCGTACAGCTTTAATTCTGCTTCATTGGAACTATCATTTTCACTGTCATAAAATGATTTTTTTAGTTCAGACATCTTAGAATAGCGTATTAAAAAAAACAGGGATAAAATAATAATTATTTGCAACTGTAAGATGTTGAAAACAAAGGTTAGGCAATTGTTTGCGATCAACGCTAACTAGTGGGGGGGTCCTGGCGAGCCGACATATGGTCCTGCAACCCAGGGGTACGAGTGGCGCCCGCGGCGGTGAGAGAGCGGAGACTCCAACTCCGACCGTCCTTGCTCCGGGAGCGGAAGCAACGATTGGCCAATCCCTCGGCTGGCCGCAAGATGATCGAAGCGGTCCATCCGGTGTTTGAGGAGTGGACGGGTCGGCGACACAGCATATTATCGTTCCGGGTCACACAAGTACTCTCGGGGCATGGTTGCTTCGGGTTGTACCTTTGCAATGTGGCTCGGCGCGAGCCAACGACGATATGCCACCACTGCGATCGTAGCATGGTGGACACCCCCGACCATACCCTCGCCGTTTCTGATGGTTGGGACGGGCTTCGCGGTGGCCTCATAGCTGCGATCGGAGCGGACCTCTCGCTACCGACCGTCGTTTCCAGGATGGTCCGGAGTGAGACCGAGTGGTCTGCCGTCGCATTCTTCTGTGAGCAGGTCTTGGCTGCTAAGGAGGCGGTGGAAAGGCAGAGTTAGCTTACCTCCTCGCTTCCCTCCCGGCAATAACGAACCCGCCGGCGGCCGCAGGTCAACAATGACCTCCGACCGCCGTGATCCGGCTAGCGGGCGGTGAGTTAGGCAGCTCACCGCCTGCGCTCTGGCCTTGGCGGACGGTGTGAGAGTGTTCCCTTGCACTTGGTTCGTTCCCTTGGTTCGTCCAGAAGTACTCGAGACCCGATCCGCCGCCAGGGCATGCTGCAGCAGATAGCGCTACCGGCCAAAGAGGCGTCGATGGAACACAGGGGGGTTTTAGTGGGCTGGCGACTCACACACCGGCTGCGCACACTGCCTATGTGTAGCTGACGGTGCTGGCCATGGGTGCCTAGCACCCAAAAGGATTTCCTCTCGCCCCAAAAAAAAAGAATCTAGGGGGGGTGGCGCAAAAATCAACGCCTACTACTCAAATTCAGATGACGAGTCAGACTCCACCGTAATTTCGCTCAAGTAAACAGGTGACGAGACTCACTCCTCAAATGTACTCAAAGGATTAATTGACAAATAGTCGAATTAACAAAGTTTTAAATGGATCGAGTTTTTTGATTAAACAAACACACTCCACATCTTTTTCAAATTTAAGTTCATCGTGAAGCATATACGATTCACTTGGGAGGATACATGTTATAGGCATAATTTTTTTTCATCGTAGGCGTTATAGAAACCGGTTTTATAGGCTCGAATAAGTAGGTTAAAGGAAATCCGACTATGTTCCATCTACACCGTTTTCGATTCTTATAAGAATTTCTCATGATAAGAACACCCTTCAGCCTTGAGTTAACTAGTGCTAGGCTAAGACAGGCATATATTTGTGGTGAGCTATATTCGGGAATGGGTAGGAGTCGGCGTTTTCCATACGGAAATCCGGATCCCGGCTTTAGTATGCATTAATACTCTTCATAGAAACCCTGGACAATAAAAATGTTTTACCCGAAGTAAAACATGATAACTAAAATGTCCTAAATGAAAATTAAGCCTGTTAGTTAAATAGTAGTAGCGTCTTTTTATTTTTATATCTCGTTTTGTAAGTCCCTTGATGATCTTTATTATAGGTATGTTAAAACCATTCAAATATATATATACATGCAGTGAAGTAAAATCAAATCAATACCGACATATCGCCTGCATAGTTTTATTGTAACAAACTAAACTCTGTAGTTGAAGCACATAAGAGGAGGTTTCTTTCCCGACTTCATTCTCCGGCAAGCAACTAGTGTTAACGAAAACACACGTGTTCCGCATTGTTAATGAGCGTTGCGATGGCAGCCACGAGTGAGTGGGGACCCAGACAGGGGTGTCGACTTCTTTTTTAATCTAAGATTTTCCAACTGAGTTTTACTATTCGGATTCTTATATTAAGATTTTTTTTTTATTTATTAAGATGTAAGTTTCTGTCCTTATGGACTAAGTTAATACTTAAACCTAATCCTTTATAGAATTACTACTTTTAGGTAATAAGTGTTAGATTTATAAACTAGCGGCTGAGGGAATATGATTACATACATTGGTAACCCTAGTGGTGGCGTTGTAAGCCGAGAGCGTGGGACTATGCGGGCCGCACATTGTGTCGGATCGCAGCTTGAGCACCGTTCTGTCGATACTATGTTACATTAGCCAGTGCTTCCACAAGGTACGTGCTCCTGATGTGAGAACGTTGTTACGGATGCTTCTTGAGCATACATAGAGAGCATTGTTTTATTGTGATTGCACGAGATCAGGGTTTAATTTATGTTCAAAGATTATTAATTGGATTAGTTATGTACATATAATACGTAGTTTACCTATACAACAATGAAGCTAACGCAAAAATATAGAACAATATTTTGTAGTGATTTTTGACATTTACTAACTATTAAAATTGCCTGTGTTGAGCTTTAATCGCAATAATTAAATGTTATTAATTATAAAATGTAATTATAACCACTGCATAGAAACTTAATTGTAGAATAATGTGTTCCTAAAATGTGATATAGACACTGTAACTTATTGTTTATTTCCGGTAATCCTGATTTTAAAATATATCATAACAGGATTTAGTTGCAAGAAGTATTTTATATAAATAATTACGAAATTAATTTGTTATTCCATAACAAGAAACTAAAATTTTTAGGAAATAAAAAGTAAACGTAAATTTTGGTGCAAAAAATTGGAAACTGGTAAATGGAGCGGAACCACCCCGAAAAGCAGTGTAACGTACTTGTTTGATAAAAAGGAAACATAAAAACAAGTTTTATAAGTGAAAGGAATTGAAGTACCGTGGAAAGACAAAAGCATTCGCTTCTAGTACCAGCTGGCGAGAATAATAAGTAATATTAACAGATTGCTACTGAAATATTAAAAGGTGAAAACTGCAATTTAAAATAATAAAAAAGCACATATAAGTAGGACTATTATAGTCGTAAAATATGTATTCTTATTTCAAAAACACAATGAAACTAAAGTAATTTTTAATATATAAGATTGACACGTACACCACAAGCAACATAAAATCTAGAAGATCTATAATTTAAATAACCTTCAGTCGCAAAATAAGTATTATTTCACAAGCGTTTGTATTAAAATCTCCATGGACAATTTTTTTTTTACAAAAAGAGAAATTTCTATGTTTCAAATTCCATTAAAACGTATTCATTCACTGGAGTTAAAATAATAAAGAAGAAACATCGTAGTACGGTATTTTAAAGATTTCCACCAATTTATTAAAAGCACTGCAATTGCAAAAACTAAACATCCACAAATGTTGCCAAGGGCGTAAAGAGGTTAGTTAATATGAATAAATAAACGAAATATATTAGTGAAAATAGCGGTCGCCTAGCACCCTTCCCGACGTATCCGCATTTGTAATCTGTACGGTGCCTTAAGGTTTGTTGGACAAGCGGTCAATTGATGTCGATAACGGTCGTGACAGATTACCAGACGTGCGCGCTCGGTAACGGACGCAAAGTACTAAAAAAATCATTTAGATATAAATGATTTTCTAAGTATTTTTTAATTTCCAGCAATACCTATGCTTATTATTTATGCAGTTAATACTGCGAAACTTAATATTATATGTCAATACCAATAAACTATAAATTTTAAAACATTAATAACACTATTAACATTCATTATATTATAAACTTAAAATGAAAAAATATAAGTCATTTAATCAAATTTAATATGTAAGAACAGATTAGGATACTAATGAGCTTAAATACCAAATACCATAAGAGAAATTTATAAATTGTTGAAAATGTTTGTATAAACGACAGTAATAGTTTACATAATTAAAATTACGTAATTTTTATAAACACAAACGGTACTCAATGTAATTATGAGATTCTTTTTACAATTAATCAAAAAGATGAAACATGAGTAGGAAAATTTATAGATAATTAGATTACTTTTACTAGTCTAAGTTTAGACTTAAAAATTGTTACATGATTTATGGTTAATAGAAAATATACGTAATTTTATATGATCAAAGATTTTTGGAATACACGCAAAAAAATGTAATATTGAATCGTAATATCACATAGTGAATGTATCGATTTACGCAAAATTTTCAAACAATCAGAACCAGTAATAATTGTTACAAGTGAACACTATTATTACAGTTCGCGTGTAACGTTAACGAGTAACCTAACGTTACGTGCAATGACTTAACAGTAAGTGAATCTGCATAATCCATTTAACGCAACGACCTACACACAAACAGCAGTATATTATGTAACAAATTGCAATTGAAAGGGCCTATTTTAACAGAACATTATTCACTAATTATAGCCTTATGGGGTGTATTGCAGCGTCTAGCATATTTTCACCTTGGAATCTCACCAGTCGACCTGGAAAGGAGGTGGGTTTTTCCACTGATCGCAGACGTACTGCAAAACACACGCTAGTGGTTCCAAGTAGCTGTAGTGCCACACCCCGGTAAACCGCGTCGACTCGCGGGCTAAACCTGGTCGAGGGGACCTGCCTTTATTACAACCGTGTGTTGTAATAATTAATTGTTGCCTTTATTACAAAAAGTGTATTGTAATAAGGTTTTACAGCGGATACCGCACGAAGTCTATCCCGCTGGGAATGGCAACTCATCGCAGATATGCAACGAGCTTGACGGACCCGGCGGGAGGCCTGGTGGACAGCTTAGGGCAATGATAGAGGACAGAGTTATCATTGCCCAGACACAACATCTGAAACTGTCTCCAGTCGTATCGGTTTCTCCTTCCACTGGATCAAGTTGGCTGACGACGTGGGTGTGCACACGCGTTTGCGCGTGGTTGTTCCTTCTCTGATTTGGGGGGACAGAGGGGGCTTGGCAGCATCTGGAAAGCAGCCCTATTAAGGGAAGCACTGCTTTCCCTACTTAGCCAGGGTGGGGGCTAGAAAAGGTGCCCTAAAAATTGCTCACTCCATCACTTCAGGACGGTAGCAACCGCGGCTGCCTCCGTATCGATAAACCGCGGTCGACGTCACAGAAACAAATGTACAAATAATAAAACCCCTATTATGACATTCGGCGCGACGAACGTACGTACCAACCTTGATCGCGATAAAAATATCTGCCCTGAATGGAAAAACGCCATTGTTGCCCGTGAACTTCCCGTTTGCCCGTCGCTATGATATAGGTGTGGCTGCTCTCGGTGAAACACACCTAGCTGATGAAGGGGAGCTATTGGAACGCGGTGGCGAGTATAATTTCTTCTGGAAGGGACTCGCTCCTTCTGAGACGCGTCGGTCGGGTGTTGGATTTGCGATTAGGAATAGGCTTGTTAACCAGCTACAAGAGTGTCTGGTTCATATTTCGGATCGCGTTACCACACTGCGCCTACACCTTGACAATAACAACTTTTTTAATGCCATCAGTGTTTATCAGCAGCTTTCAAGATCTAATGAAAGCGTAAGACCTAGAGAGCAGATTATTTCTGTTGGGTGATTTTAATGCTAGGGTAGGACAGGATTACGATGCGTGACCCAATGTTATGGGCAGGCATGGAGTTGGTTGCATGAACAGCAACGGCCAGCTCTTACTCAGTTTATGTGCACAATTCAACCTTGTAATAACGAGTATCATGTTTAGGCTTCCCGCCAGACACAAGAATACATGGATGCACCCAAGGTCCAAACACTGGCATCTAATTAACTACGCAATTGTTCGGCAACGTGACGTCTCCCAAGTCCTCGTCACCCGCATCATGCGTGGTGCGCACTGCTGGACTGACAATAGGCTTGTTGTTACTAAGTTACGTCTTCGCCTCCATCGTCCTCGAAGATCTGGTAGATCAAGTTCCGGTTTGCCATCCATCAACAAAGAGGGCGGCCTTGTCGAATGCGACTGGAGTGCTCTGACTTCTCGCATACTGGACACGGCCGCAACTACTTTGGGCTGTGGAGTCCGTAAGAACGAGAACTGGTTTGATGAGAATGACAGAATATTGACGGAAGCGATTGAAAGACACCGCCGTGTTCACCGACAACACCGCGAAGTTGACCAAAATGTGAACGTTGCGGTGATCAGAGAAAGTAACCTGCAGCTGAGGCGATTATCTCGGAAGGCAAAAAAAAAGTGGTGGCGAGAGAAGACAACAGTTTCGGTGGCTCGTTGACACAGATCAGCTCATGGAGTTTTACAGCGAGGTTCGGAAATTAATTGGCACAACCTCTATTGCTAAAATACCTTTAAAAACGTTGTCTGGCGGCATAGGTTTACTTAAGAGCAAAGAGGAAGTACTTGCACGATGGTCTGAACACTTCAGTTCTCTGCTAAATGTGGATCGGGCTGCTGATCTGTAACACATTCGTTCAATTGCTCAACTCCCTATTGCTACTGAGCTGAACGAGACACTCTCTCGTGAGGAGATTGCTCTCGCCATCAAACAACAGCAAAATAAGCGTGTGGTGGGCATTGACTCTATACCGGGAGAACTGGTTAAATACGGCGGTGATGAATTGCATTCGGCTACATAGGAACATTTTGTTCGTTATGTGGCAAGAAGAACAAGTCCCATCTATTTTTGAAGTATCACGTATCAGGGCGCTATATAAGAAAAGGGGTGACCGACCAGTCCGATTGTGGTTCATACCGTGGTATTTCACTACTATCAGTCCCTGGAAAAGTCTTTGCAAGGGTCTTGCTGACCCGCCTTATGACGCTTTCCGAAAAACTTCCCTAAACCCAATTCGGCTTCCGACCAGAACGAGGTACGTGTGAGGCTATATTCTCAGTGAGACAATTACAGAAGAGCAGAAAGCAAGGTCTCTCTATTTTGTTAACCTTGAGAAGGCCTTCGATAGTGTGCCTCGTGAAGCCCTCTGGTTTGTACTTCATAAAATCGGGTGTACAGAGCAGTTTGTGGGACTTATAAGACTCCTGCACGACGACATGCAGTGCTATGTCGTTGTTAACGACGAACAGTCCGATTTTTTCCCCGTCACCTGTGGGGTAAAACAGGGGTGCGTTCTAGGACCTACACTGTTCGCGTTATATTTTTCAGCCGTAGTCCAAGAGCTCTCACAGACAACTTCTGCAGGTGTCCGCATCCGTTTTCGCACGGTCGGTAATATTTTTAATCTCGCCAGACTAAAAGTCTGCTCCAAAGTGTCGCATGCCCTGATCACCGAGTTGTTGTACACCAATGACCTGTGCTTCGTAGCAGAATTCTCAGGGGGCCTACAACAGCTAATGTCCGATTTCCACTGTCGTACCAAAAATTTGTTTTAAGAATCAGTGTCAAAAAGTCGGAGGTGATGTCTTTGGATATTCATGGTCGCGAGTCATTGAATATTACACTCGGAGGCGATGAGCTGAAGCAAGTGGACAAGTGTCGCTACCTGGAGAGCACAATATCATCTAAGTGTTATCATGACGCAGAGATCAACAGCAAAATCGGCGCTGCTGCAGCGGCCTTTGGCAAGCTGGACTCTAAGGTCTTCAACTCGCACGACTTTAAGCTGGCAACGGAGATTGCTGTCTACATGGCCCAACATCTTATACTCTGCCGTCGGAGTGGAGAGTGCTTGATAAAACTAGCGTCAAAGCTTTTGAAGACCGGCGGCTCCTAGAGCTGGATGCCAGACGCGAAGCCCGACCATCTGCGGCTATCAGCTATAATTATATAAACGGTATGCTCTCATGCCCGCAATGTGCGAGGATCTTTACAAACAAAATTGGCTACATAAGCCACATACGACCACGTCAACGGCAAAACCAGAGTTGAAGACAGACGCCGTGGCCGAAATCGGGCGGGATTACATCATCACTATCCTTGCGTACTATATATACATTAAAACATTTATCAAGATTTTACTTAATTGTTAAAAATGAACGATTCACTCTACAAGATTTGCATACAGCTACGGCCATTTGTTCTTATGCAGTAAATTTGGTGGTTCATAAAACCTTTATTAAATTGTGGGAATCTAATTAATTTTTAGTCAAACGCTATATTTGATTTGTATTTAAGATGTATCCCTTTCGCATAATTCAAAATAACCGAATTTATCTATCTATCACATCTATCATTACAAAATATTTCTTCTTATTGTTTTGTTTACATTATAATATATTTATTTTAATATGTAAGAATGCCAAAAAGTTACGATTGTATTAAATGAGGAGGCTACCTCCTATAACGAAGCATTGTTATGTACCGTTTGGCAATACTGTACCTCCACCTGCCATGCCGCGGGCCCCGAGCATCTGATTTGGCTGTCTGCGGTTCGAAACACATGCCCCGTATTTTTAAAGCTTTGCCTTGTTTTATTAGCTTTTAACCTGTTTGTATTGCAGCTGTAGTGTATATTCGACCTCGGAAAGAGGAGAGATACTGATTTCTTTATGTCGTCATGATTACGTTGTTTAAATCGCGTAAAAATATATTTGTCTTCTTAATTTCACGATATATAGCTTAAAGTTTTGCTACAATAATGCAAGTTGTTGAATGGTTTTTCTTCGATATGGCAGTTCAATAAAGAAGTTTAAAGAATCTTTACTTCGCAAAATGTACAAAAATTATATAACTTCTAAGCTCAAAATTATCATCCCCAATCAACCTAAAATTCTATTTTCTATTTTTAATGTATTGAAAATATAGAAAAAACATTAAAGGAAAGATTTTTGTTACATTCATATAGTAACTCTTATATTACTGAATACAAGTTCATTGATAGTTCTAGAAGTGCGCTGACTAAAACTGGGGTAACAAGACATCAAGGCAATGACTGCAATGTTATGCAGTGTGCGCCTTAGCTAGAGCCTTAGATTTATGAGTCTATCTACAATTAACCACTAAGTAGACGTTTGTTTTTCTTTTGTTTTATGCAAAATTTCGATTACAGATTGTACTAGGTGCTGGAAAAATTACATATTTTTAAATGTCTTAAATTATTGGTTTTATTATTAAATAAAATGCTACATTGAAATGCTATCGCAACGTTTAGTTGTTCCATATTTTAAAATACATCTACACTTACTTAATGCATTATATTCAAAACCTCCGTACGATTGTTAGCCCTTTTCAATTACACATTTCTTTTACTTGATGACTTAGGAATCCCATGTGCAATGTGTGTGAAAAGCGGTCAAAGACCTTTCAAACGGTTTCTGTACAACCGCCACGACTTCCCTTTGATATTCAAAGAAGGCTGACTGGCGCTTAAGGGTGAGTACACATTGCAATTTAAACTTAAGACATTCGTTTTCAACTCACAACAGCGTGTGGGCTTTTTTGAATACTAAAACAAACCTAATAATATGCAGTGCATTATTTACATAATCTACGAGCATTTATTTGAAGTCTTAAAGCAATTAGAGGTGTAAAATTAAAAATAGGACACCGATTATTAAATGATCTTTATCAGAAATATGATACTTCTCCCGACTTTCATGCAATTTTTATTTTTTTCGTCATATGATTTATGTGAAATTTAAAATGACACTGAAACTTCTCTTTCAAATTAAGAATAAACAATCGGTACGCAATATTTTAATGATAAGAAATGCCTTAAAAACTTTTGAAATATTGCAATATTATACATATTAATCGAAAAAAAAACTACAACGAATTTTTTATATAAATGAATCGATTCAGAACTAATCAGTAGTAGTGGTCTACAGTAATTAACCAACTAGTATCTGTAGCTTCGTAAGCAAAGGCCGCTAACTTCTTCTTTGTACGGAAACAATAATTACAGCTCGCTAAGCAAGAAACGATACCGGATACAATACTAAGAAATGAGCGTCCCAGATTGGCAATTAGTTACTAACGGAATCGGGATTATTGAATATCTTAACCCTTGCTACTGCTACAAAATTAGTATAATTAAAGCCAACTTCGATTCGATCTCGCTAATATCAATAATTAAAATTCAGTTATTAAAGCTTACCAAAAAGTAATTTAATGTTATGTTTTGCCAATAAATTTGTGAAAATAAACGAAAATGTGATAAGCTACAAGGTAATCAAGTATATCTTTAAACTAGTTTTGAGTCCTCCAATTTTCTTTTATGTATTTAAAAAAATTATAAATATATGCATCGTCATCAGACAATCAACGCTTACTACTGAACATGAGCCTTCCTCAAACATCTCCCACGCCGATCGTTCCTGCACTGCCCATTTAGTTTATTTTAAGACTACATATTAATTTTTTACTTTTTAGTTTCGTTCTACCGCCAGATCTACTTTTCCTCTTTTCAATAGAACTATCCATCATATCTCATTCTGATTATTTCTTTAAATAAGATTAACAGTTGAAAATGAACTTTCCTGTTTTTCGTTCTGACTAGATGTTCTCTTTAGTTTTTGTGTCCAATTTCGTGGTGAAATCTTTTCCACGTAAAGAGGATCACTAAAATCGGACCACTCTATAATAAAATATTTATTGTCCATAACAAAATACTATCTATGAGAGCTGTAGACAAAATGAAATGGTGATCCCATTTCGTCAGTTAAAACATACACATTAAACATAGCCGTTGGAATATTAATTATCGTATAGGAAACAAAAACTTCAACCCTTTCAAATCGTCTGTGTAGATATGTAAAGCATTGTTTTCAATGTAATGCTCGTTAATTACTCGCGTGCACATTTTCAAAACCATCCATCAGCGATCACAACGACTCGGTTACCTTTGTTTACAGTATCGTTTAAGTATATACTACATGTAAGTGTTATATAAACCACAACTTTATCCTTGTGGGTTGAATGCAAGCGGTGCAGTCTGCAGTCGCTTACCTGCCTAGCCAGTACCCGCCCTCCCCCTCCTTACAGTTCCCTGTACGAGATCAGCAATAGGCCGTCTCTTTCTAACGCGCATTCGTTTTACCTGCAACTTCATTCCAATAGATTGATTACCTGCTATTATTATCATCTAAGTGTAACAAGGAATAACTTGGTAAATGTTTCTATATTCTTCCCCCAAACCGATAACTGCAAATGTTAGACTATGTTATTACAAAGAGCCATTATTCGTTTAGTTATCGTAGACAGAAATACTGATATCGTATAATTGAATTCCTAAATTTTACTGTCTTTATAATGCATTGATGACCAGTATTTTTTTTATAATTATACTTGAGTGTAGAATTATACTGTACATAGCAACATGTTTTAATTTATAAAAAAAAGATTTAAAGTTTCAAGCGATTTTAATGAGTTAAATAGACATGACACAACATAAATGCACAGAAAACATTAAAAAAATAATTTTTGGGGCTATCAGTGCGCTAGCGACAGGATCTCCGGATGCGTGAACGAGCGTGGAGGAGAACGCCACATGTTTGCTTTTACGTATCATTTACTACAGTCACCACCAATTTTATATTTATCATACAAACGTTCAAGACTTGCATCTGTTACACAAATATTATAATTTCAAAATATGACAAGAATGTTTCATACGACTTATTATAATTATTTACGATAAATTTATATAATTACATATATTTTCTTTATCAATTACTATTGATTTTAAAACGAATTAGTTGCTGACGTATTAAATAGTAATATCGTATAAATAATGAGCAATTAAATTCTAGTAGTCGTACATGAGTACTTACAACGAACAAGTTCCTACAATTTTCTTAGATACTTGTCACCCTAAAGTATTCATATGGACGAGGATACTATACCCCGCGCGTCACCCTCGCCTGTTGAAAGTTGAGAAGAGTAGACAAAAAAAATACAAAAGCAGTTAAGTTTGTAACATCTTGCGAGATTCAAAATCGTTAAAGCTTTAAATTATTTCTATTTAAATGAATACACTGAACATCATAAAATTAAATATTCATGAGTTTATCAACTTGCAATAATGTATCATAGTGAAGTTTGACTACATAATTTTTAAAAAATCACAGTTCGTAAAAAACTTCAATCTATCTAATATTTACAAATAGATAACACCATAACATAAGATTGCATTCACTATACTATATCATTTTTCAGGCGGCCAAAACCTCCAAAATCAAGAAGTGGTTTGAATTAAGTAAGACAAACAAGAGACGTTTTCGTAATTATATATTTATTATATGGATCACCCCATATACATTATTTCATATTTTTTATTGCAGGTAAATGGATTTCCCTTTAACGCATCATATAATTAAGAAAATATGTTTTTGCGACTTTATAAGGTAAGAGAAAACTTTAGTTTATGATATTTTTTTAGCTTTAAAATAACCGTCTAAATAAATTTCGGTTTAAAATATATTTTCAGGACGTACCACCCACATATTAATAATCCGCTAGAATATTTTACAACACGTTTTCCTTGAGCATTTCGCAGTAAATATAGAATCAAATGGTAATCAAATATTTTGATTGTGAGTTCGGTAAATTGGCTTAGATCATGATTCCTTTTATCGAGCCTTTATAAGTTAATATTATAAGTAAAGAGCAGATGTTCGAATTTTTTCAATGGCAATGCTAAAAATGGTTCATGATAAAACGTTATTTAGAAAATGTATTCACAATATTACATTAAATGACTTTGAAATAATAATATAAATCGCACATCTTATTCGAATTAATCGTTATCATTTGGAGCAACTATTTTTTTTTAATTCATGTAAGATGATTATTTCTTTTTCGTAAATCTTAATATCGTATTTCCATAACAATGTTTGAATAAAAATACGGTTGTAATAATACCTACTGTTAATTCTTAAAATAATCCTTACAATGCCGTTATGCATGATACACATAAGCTTCTTATAGCTGTAAAAGTATAATATATTCATAATTGTCCTAATTATATTAAAAAAGTATTGTTTTTAAATTAAAGGCTAAATGAACTAACAAGATAATCTGAATGTTTCGTTGAAAAGAAATTGTAAGTTGTCATTTCGTATTTCAGAAAACCATTAAAAACATTTCAGTTCAATTACAACTCTTTAGTTTGATTAAAAAAGAAGACTTCATGCGATCTAAGTCTCATGAAATTTAAAATTCTTGATGGTAAAACAGGTAAAGCTCAAATTTAGTGGAAGAAATTTTAGTCTGCACTTAAACCAAAAGACCGAAGAAATAATATGCCACTTGCTAAGAGCTCATTCAAAACATTCTTTGCGAAAGTAGGTGAGAACAAAATGAGCTGCCCTTCATTCTTTGTGTAAAAATTATATACAAAAATTATTACAAAATTTATTGCATGGAAACGTGCGTCTTAACTGCCTCTGGCAATTAAACAGGACGGAAACGGATCAAAAATATAGACATATGTTTTGTCAGTACTAGAAGTCCTTAAAAGCGATTTTCTTTTATAAATATTATTTTTCCTAGCTACTAAACAAATAGGTTAAGTATTAATCTTCACAAAGTCTGCTTTGTGCTAGCATTATCGATTGACTTCAATTAAAATAACATCAGATTTATGGTATTTCTTATTTTGAGATACATATTACTTATATTGTTTAATATTTTGATTTTACTTAGAAGAAAAAAAACTAAAATCTTGTTATAAGTACGAAACATACCGTTAGTTTGGTATAAAAATTATAAGTAGAATGGGAAAATAGTGTGCGAATATGAGAGTGGGAACAGGCAGACAAATGGCCATTGTGCGGGCGAATGGTGGCATGCAACCGACCCCGGCCATTGTGCAGCGAACAAAGTCTGCTTACCTGTACTTGGCGTAATGTAACCAGCAACCAGGTAGCCAAGTATTCCACAACTCGAACGAGGTTTATATTTCAAATGCATCAAGTACTTAATAGTAGTAGTCTAGCCAAGTGAAGTAATTAATAATATTTATTAAATGTATTTATTATAAAACAAGCAAAACTTCTTCCAAACGACTTACAATAGATATAAGTTAGTTGTAGTTTAAAACTACATTAATATCATTTTTTCTAAATGTCCCTTAAATTTTAATCGCGTTATTTATATTATGTTTCAAGTTATTCTTCTTAACCGTTATATTATATATATATAATCCTCGCAAGTTCGCGGATGTAGCACGTGCTCGACTGTCAAGTTAACGAGCTTTAACGTGACAGTTTTAATTGACTGCAAGGAACCGTCAGGAATAGATCTCGTTTGAAATATCCGGTTTAACAGTGACAATAACGCACGTTACTACATTACTACGTCTTAAAGTCCATTAGGTAACACATACATGAAGCTTTAAAATATGTATTGAACGATAAAAATTTCTTGGTAATAGTGAAATTTGCCGATATTAATGTAAAATACAGTGTACACCAATTTTATCAAAACATTCCTCGTCCTTAAAACTCTCAATCATGTCAATTTACCGTTTTGATAAGAGACTTAACAAGAAAATTAAGAAAAAAATTAATGGTACAATCATATTTAAATATATTGATGACAATTCTCAGTACTGCAAAATTTTTTTTTAATTTATCTGAACAAGACGTAAGCTATGAAAAATTTTTAGATTAACAAATAACAACTTTCACAGATTTCCGACTCATAGCACTGCTTCAACTTGAATCTCTGTAAATACACACTAATGACAAAAACATTAAATGTTACGGCATTATTATATGACTAAACTGCGAATTAATATTTCTTCCTTAGTATTTTTAATAATCTATTTTTATTTGCCGATATTAAAATTAAGATTAAGAGATTTTATCTCTAATAGTCATAGCTAGGTAGAGAAAAGTGTTTCAAAACGTGTAAAGATTAAGACTCATTTGTGAGTTATGTAGTTTAGTACATGTTATTTTCTCGCAAGAAATTTAAAACACTGATGTAAGTTACGGTTATATATAACACTACTAGTAATGGTATGGTAGTAGTCATGGGAACCTGCTGTTAAAGAAACTCGTTTGACCATTGGTATCATCTCAGTAGATAGTGTTGAATATTTTGTAAAAGAAAAATATTTTCTGGCATTAAATCAAAAATTGAATGCAAGGGTAATGACTCTATTCTTATAGTAAGTTTTTACGTGCTATTCGGCAATAACAACACAAAATATAAAATCGACCCTTTATGTGTAGGACAAACAACTTTAAGAACATGATTCTTTTATGCCGTCGGTCTTTAATATGAAATTATAACAAACTGAAGACAACAGGATTTTGCTGACAACTAAAGTTATAAAACCTCATTGGATTTTACTTACACCTCTTTTGTATAGCGGTGCAACGCAGTAAATAAACACTTAACGCGTCCCCCATTCGGCCGATATTCGAAAACGACGCTAACTAGTAACTGCCTCTTACCTTACTGTTCTACCTCGATAACAAAGATTGTAACTAATACATAAGTTAATTTAGAAAAATTTAATTGATCGAAATATTTAGTAGATGACCGGAACAAGTCATGATAATGCAAGAAAATATGGGAAAAAATATTCTCTAATATCGTATTATCTTAAACTTAATAGTATGCCTAATTAGTTTAATGCAAACATTACAGAAATAAATAAAATCAAACACAATAGAGTCTAATGCCATTCGTCTCTTAAATTTCTCCGAAATTCTACTAGTCTTGTAGTGTTGATTTAACGCCAAGCAGAAACCTTCTAATTCACATCTAAATACTAACCAACAGACCAATGGAAATGTTGAATTAATATTATATCGGCACACATATATGCAGGAAACACACCGACCGACCGGTAAGAACAATTTATAGAATTTGATAAATGTATATATCGTATAACGTTTTGTAACTTCTATTATCGTCTAGTTAATTAATAGTAACATTTTAAACTGTACGAAGATATACAAATATATATTTCATATTTTATCCTTATTTCAAAAATAAGTCTAGAGTAAAAGGCAAAAATTTTTACACTATAAAACGTTTTTTACTCAGAAGAACAATTTAAAAATACAAAAGAAAATTGTAGGCGGTTGTTAATTTATTGATAGCTAATATAAAAAAAAAGTAAATGAACCGAATGTCCGTCGCGGGCTGCACGGCGAGATGCCTCCGTAAGATGGCGCTCCACCGGTCGCAGCCGCAACACACCTGCATACAAACTGGTTTCGAGCAACATTTCACTCTCCCGACATCATTGCCCTTGCCTAATTTACTGGAGATACAAGTTTGAGTATGTTCTTTTGATCATCTCTAAATTTGTTCTGCCATCTGCTGATTATTAAGGCCAATCGATTTTTTTATTTGCATAAACTTTTAGTTTGCATTAAATTTTAGACCAAGTTAAACTGTTTTTACGCTAATATATATATGATATTTATGTACAATAACGGCTTATGATTATATATAAAAGATTGTTACATAGATGGAACGTTTATAACAAGCACATCAAGCGTTATTGTTTAGATTAAAAAAAATATTTATTCATTACATTACAAAAATTAGATAACAGTCGTTATGTGTCATATACCCTATTTATAGTATATATATTGGTATATAATCGAAAGATATCTTATGTAAACAATCAACTTAGGTAACAAATTTCACGGCAAAGTGGCAAAGGTGAACGTCGCGACTAATACGATTAGACGATTAATTGCTACAGAAATTTGACGAGAATTTGCGAGGCATCTCAAGAGAGGTTACGTTAAATCAATGCTTTTATTAGTGAATATATCAGTAATTTTAATTTAAATTGGACCAAGAAATGTTAAAGCCTCATTATATTTCTAATAGAATATCTATATAATTTCCTTGCTAACGAGATAATTTTGTCTCTTAAGTATCGACAAAGTTTTAAGGTCTAGTCCAGTGTTTCCCAACTTATTTGGTCACGTCCCAATTTTGAGTAAAAAATGTCTCCCTAAACCCTTGCTATTTTAATCCAATGCCCCAAAAACGAATGAAAACTAAAAATGCAAAAGTATTAGCTATTTTTTTAAAGTTGCTGATTGTCCCTACTAAATTACAGAATTGCCCCCCTATGGGGTCTACGCCCCACCTTGGAAAATCCTGGTCTAGTCTATAAGAAAAAAATAAATGTAATTATTGATTGACATTGTATCTAGAAACGTGTTAGATTAAATCGGCAAGTAAAGACACAGAGTAGTGCTAAGAAGGCTAAGTTTCTATCACTTTAGGTTCATTAATATTAATGCCTAGTGAAATAAATTAGAAAATGACTCTCTAACCCCAAGATGTAAAAAATTTGAAGTTATATAGGTACTAGTAACTATTTTTCACCTATTGTCTGACGACACCAGTTGCTACTAATGTGTACATAACTAATCCTGGATACTATTTAAATATGATTTTTTTTTGCTTGCGTCTTTGGTGAAAGAGTGTAGTCTTTTCCCAGTACGTCTAATGATAAAAGTTAAATATATATACGAAAGATTAATCACACATGAGTTTTGGCTTGCTAATCGAAATCCCGGCCGCTTAGCTGTTTTGTCGTTAGATCAAAAATTTACTTAATTACTTTTGTCATTTCATGTAATATGTACGAATATTTTGTTATAGTTTGAGGCATTTAAAAAGCAGTCACGCCTTTGAAATTATACCTGGTAATTTTTTTTACCTTAATTATCTTAAATCTTTGATAATTATCTAATATTTGTAATGACAACTTAATTACTTAATTACTCATAATTGTAACATCGGCTACGTAACAGCTAAATGAAATTACGCGGAATATCATTTAATAATGGGTCGATTCCCAATCGAATTTTTTTTAATGGTCTTTTAGTTAACATTTTTAATAAACCGTAGCAATTTTAAAATATTAAAAGTAATATTTTAATTGTATTCAGGTAATCATAACAATAGTATTATTTTACGTTTTTTCAGCATGATCTTAAACTTTATACTATGAATTACAACAAATATTGGTTTTATTTAAAGACCACAAATATTAACAAAACTATTCTTTTACGTTATCGTATACAAAATACTTGAATTTTTCAATATATTTAGTAAATGTTAGGCGAAAAAGAAACATTAATAAAATAAAAAGTTATAGTATGTTAGATAAAGCAAAATTGGACTTTAGAACATTTGAAACACCATATTTGTTAGTTATGTAATTTCAAAAGTAAATAAATTTTATTTTTTATAATAAGTTAAGTCCATAGGTCATGCTAAATAAAAGTTAGATAACTTACACAGATATTTGAAATTGATTATCGATGTTACAATAGACCTCATCCATAAGTCACGGTAAAAATACTTGCCATCTTATGGCTTATGTACAACAATACACAACCGCCCTAAGATCTTTTCATTTCTACTTACATAACGTCTAAGTTCAGTAACATTTTAAAAGCGCCAGTGGCGATATCACCATACAAGCCGGAATAAAACCCGCTTTCCCTACAAAAGAAACAACGCGAAAAAAACTTATAAATCAATCGGTATAATATTTTAACATGAACATTTTAAGGTTATATAACATCTATTATTATGTAGGAGTTTATTTTAGCTTGCTCTGTAGACAAGCCAATTTAATTAATTATTAACAAGAAATTAAGATGGTTAATGGAGAATATGTCGTTCTATAAATATTGAAAAAACCTTTTAGGCCTTTTTTGAATTGTACATACAATAGTGTAAGCACTGCATGCATTTAAAGCTAAGACAATAATTGAAATGTAATGGTCAAGTTAGCTTTGTTCACGTATTTCAGCGATTTGGTTTCAAATTGATATCGCGTAACCATTGAAATGCAGAGGCGACAAAAGACGCTTAATAGGTTAAAAATCGCAACATGACATTAACTTCTCTCTAGATTGCATCTTTTTGAAAATTGCCCTACCGATAGAAATTAACAGCTTATACATTAAGGTCGTACAGAAACTCGATCTTAATAGCGTTGTTTCGGAGAATTTATCAAATTGCGTCATAGTAAACACTGACAATGGGTCTCTCAGTTGTTGCGATTAGCTATTGTCGGAGTGTCATGCTACTTCAATTCACTTTATATTAATAAGAATTCTGCTCGTTCTATATTTGAAAACTACTGTGCAACTTCCACGACTGTATCGACCATTTCATTCTAGAGTACATTTCTAATTATAGCGTTAAAATTCTAAGCTAATAAAATAATACAAAATATGATTTGAAGTAATTTATGCACAGGTAAAGTTGAAAAATGTACGAAAAACAAAGTGATACGAAGGAAAACGAGACTGAAGAATAATGCTTTAATATAAATAATAATACCACATACTTTTAATTAAATTAATGATTTTGTAATGAATTCTGCTTGATTTTCGCCTAGCGTCTATTTCAAACCAACTTGTTTTAAAAGTTAGGTAAGAAGAAATATCATTCCTATATCTCAGGTACTGGATCCTGTAAAGTATTTAAGGAGACTTAAATCAAGTTTTAATATTTACGTAATAATAATAAAAAAAAACTATCAATCGAATCTCTTGATAATAACATTTCAAGTAAATGTTATACGTAGAGGGAATTTATTTAGTCAACAAGGTACAATCCACCGCATCATGATCAATTTAAATAATTAATGATATTTGGTTTTCATTATTTATAATACAATAACATCAAACGCATTCATCGTATAATATATATTTAAATTATAAAAGCTTCTCTTTAACATGTTGCCAACCAAGCTGTTTTTGCTCAATTTGTCGTACGGGCCATTTGATTTTTCACCAAAAATTGGTATAAAAAATTGGTATTGACCTAATGGTCAAGTTTAATGTGTACCATAAATGGTACACTTACAAAAAACACTGCATTTACTGCCTATTACAAAGACATAAAATCAAATTAAAATCTTATTTTAAACAACACCAAGAACAAGTTGAATAAGGCAACGGCACTGGAAAGGCTCGTGATCGCGAGGTGAGTCAGTGTATGGACGATTTAGCCCGCTTACCTGCACAAAATAGTAGCAAAATAAACGGTGAAAGCAAGCGTTTGGGCCCCATATTTCTGCTTAGCTTTCTATTCACTTCTTGTTAAAGAATAAATCCTGGGTGCTTATCTTCTAACACATTTTTATTTTTATTTACTTTAAAACTTCTTGTCTTCAACTTTAACCGTTACACAGGCGTAGAAAAGATTGAATTAAGTTACACTTAAAAAAAAACACAAAATTTTGTGTTAAAACTGTTAAATTTAATAACAAGCCTCATTTACTACACTTTAAATATATTTTTTGTGTCATTTTGTATTTCACATAGCAAAACTTTCGCGCGAACAAAAGTAATTCCAACGACACGCGTCACTATAGAACAACCGTTTGTACAGTGCTGTACTTCGTGTAAAACCGGTTGGTAGTGTTGCTAGTAAAATGAAATATATTACCCTAAAAAGTAGTTATCCTAATAATACCACATGTAAATATATTTTACGTAAACATTGAAATATTTCTTTTAATAACTTTTACAAGAATAATACGAGCACGTAGATTACGAGGAAAAATTCTACCGTAATTTATTAATTTTTCATTTTGAAAATTGCTAAGGTCGGAGTCATACAATGTAACATAAGCATTAAATGTTTTTGTTCCTTAATTCATATCATGCTTTAATAACGTTTAAAACTTGCCACCTTTCATTTTCTTAAAAAAATGTGGGTACATTTTTCCTAGGAATTTAAATAAAATTTAAAGACATTAAAAATTGCTTAAGTCGACAGTGCTGCTGCTGCTGCTGGATTCGGTGAAGTTTGCGCTGTTAGTCTTATTGACGACTATTACAGCTTCATCGAAA
>DWQX01002166.1:0-23160 GCA_018245475.1 Pharmacophagus antenor
TAAGAGTTCTGCCAATATTTTGTGTCATTCTTATAAAGTTAATTTACATACAGTAGTTTTTTATTTTATTTTTTTTTTAATCATCGCCGAAACTGCAAACTTAGTATTTACCGTTCTATTTAAATAATGTTAAGATCTGATAAAACTATTATCCAGTACAATAACTATAACGTTATCACGGTCATAATTTTTCCTCTATAAACTATTTTCTACTTGATAACTTACTTTGTCGTATCAAATGTGTTAGAAGTTATGACCTCGATCATAAATGGATCACGAGAGATTATGGCCTATTTCGTAGCGAGGCAAAGTCATAAATGTTACGCGCTCACAAACTATTTCCACAAATGTAAAGGAATACTACAAGGGATATCAATATCTTTGCAATTTTCCATACTCAATGACATTTCTATGCTATCAACTTTAAGGTATATTTTATAACCTTTAAATTGAAAAAGAACGTAGTATACCGAAATTGTGTAAATGATGTAATATATTCTTTATACATATGTTTTAATAAGGTCTACCTCTTGGTGACATAATTTGCACAATTAGTACATATCGTATGACCTCAGCTAATATTGACTGTTACGTATCTACTTTGACAGAGCTTCACCTTGTCAAAGACAATCGACTTATTTATTTTAGGTCGATTGTATTATTTATTTATGTAATTTCGTGAACAAAAAGTTATGTTATTTTATATATATTGAACTAACTTATTTAATATTAGTGACAGATGATCTAAAAGCACAAATTTATTTAAAGCTTTAATGCACAAATTTGCACATAAGGTGGACTTAATGGCAAATGGCATTATCTACCAGTTTACCTTAGGGTTGAACGGAGATGAATATGAATGTGGGGTGCGTGAAAAAAATAATAGAAAATAAAAAGATAAAATAATAATAATAATGTAAATAAAGATGAGAGAGAGTGGGAGGTAACACACATAAATGAAACGACAATTTTTAAATATACGTACATATTAATTATATATCATACAACTTTTTTTTTCGATTTTTTATGTTATAATTGTATAAAATTGTTTAGCATATTATATTAAAACTACCTTAGTGCTTATTTAACATTACATTATTAAGGTCAGGTCGCCGCTTATCACTTGGCGAATATCTTGATCTCCTTGTTTTTCCTTGTTTTCATAAAAAGTAATAAATAATGTAGTAACATAAAAGAGCCAGTAATTTTCAGTAACGACGAGTAATAACGACGAAATAACAATCTTAACACGTTTCACCATTACACGTGACGTCTTTAGTAACATCCTCGAAATACAGAACTAAACTAAAGACACATAAAAATATCGTTTCCTCTATCGGTTTCGTGGTAACTTGAACGATGTATCGAATGTGAGGAAACTAAAGCAAATGAAAATAGTATCGGAAACAGTAACGTCAGTGCAGACACATTTAGTGGCGGGCGGGCGGTCCGCGCGCATGCGCCGGCGACAGACTGATCGGCTGACGACAGCGCGGCGCATACGCAATAGGCATGCGGCAAACCGGCGTATTTGAAAATAAGAACTTTGCGAACAAATTATGATCATTACAAATGATTACTGATAACAATAATTGAATGGCGTAATTATTCATATCAATAAACGTCCATTGAATTCGTTATAAATTTAGTTGTGTTAAAAATTACTCCCTTAAGGATATATTACGATTGTTCATTATTTGATAAAAAAGGACTTATTCTTTGAACCGATTATGAGCATATCGGGCGATTATTACGTAAGATGCAAACGAGTGCCAAAAGCGAATTTAAATAATAATTGCAGTTTCAAAAATGACATTACTGAGGTACACCGCCACTCTGTCCAACGTACATCTCTTGAAAATGCTGCATGTAGTACCGAAACGCGTTGAGATTGGCATAACATGTTTTTGTGGTTTATTGATTGATAAATATTTTGCCATTGCATTATATAATGTTTCAGAGCCACGACGAAAAACTAGTTAATTATTTAGTTAGTTATAGTTATTTAGTTGCAATTGTTATGCAACTTTCGCTATCGTTTATTATACGCAATACATAATATCAATACGTAAATAATCCGTCGATAGTCTACTGAGAGCTTTATCTAAAGACATGAAAAGAAACATTACAATTTAATAATGGTCGTTTATATTTATAAACTGCAGCGGGCATTAATTTTCTTCGATTTGTTTTCCAATGTAAATGTTAATCACGCCGCGAACGCAGCGCAACAACGGTATATAGCGCGCCAGCGTTCATCGTTTGCTCGCAAATCAGGTCGACAACCACGTGTATTATAACTTTTCTCAACAGCACATTTATTACGTATAAAAATTTTTAAAGCAAAAATGGAAAATTGGATTTAAAAATAATTTTTTTAATTCACCGTAACTGGTCTTATCATTATTTTATAAGTAAGGAACGTTCTTAATGTTACATAAGATATAATATAAAACTTTGATATTTAATCGACAGAGCTGCTCAAGATGATATATTTTTAAACGTAATTTTATAATTCAATTTCACCATGATAATTCATATAAAATGACATTTAAATAACTCAAATACTTTTTTCATTTAAAAACGTTCAATAGAGTGCAAGTAAAATTCCTCAGCATATCCGCAGTTCCTCTTAACATCTCTTATAAACATAAAGCGAACGACTTGGATCATCAAATAAAATGAAACGACCACTCTTACATAATTTAAGCCGTACAATTTGAAGTGATGCTTTGGAAATGCTAAGTAGTTTCACTCTAAACATAATCTTCAGTTGGTTCCGATGAAAATCTTCGCTATCAAAGACCCTATTTTAAGATTACCGTAGATTAGATTTGAGCGAAAAAATGTATCTTTACAAGAATCGAACGTAAAAAGCGACTGCTTTCAAAAATTAAAAAAAAACAGTCTACATTTATTACCAAATATCTGTTTAACATGAATACGAATGAATTATGTTTGCACCTTGATTATTTTTAATGTCACATACTTATTTATATGTTAAAGTGAACAAACAAACAAGCCGAAAGAAAAATGTAGGCAAATATAATTTATAGCTATAAGTATGGTGTAAATGAAAATTGTTTAAAATATATTGAGAAAAATTCTCTAGCGAGATATAATTTAAATATTTTATAGTATTTTTATTTAATATTTTATCTTAAGAATATACATACATTATTATTAATCGTTTATCAAATTTAATAAAAAATCAAAGTTTTACACTAAATTTACAAATAACAGAGCCATAATAATATTAAAGTAGTTAGATATAAATATTATCAATAATATAATCAAGTAATCTATGTGTTAATCTATACCTATGACATAACGTAGTTAAAAATAAACAACGGCCGAGTTAATAATAATTATTATTCTCTTCACGTATAAAAATTCTAAGCCGTTTAGCGAGAAATATTATTTTTCATAATTAAAGTAGGCCGCTCTTGATTTAGTGGGGCTCTTTACGGGCCGGACATTTTTGCGTCGTCTTCCCGGCTTGCACGATAAATAACGAAATTAGGGAGCGAGCTAGCGCAGGATCGTGGACGTGTTCAAAATGGAATACTGCGCCATTAATTTTGACGGAAACGATGTCGTAAATGTTAGCAAAACAGACAACAGCTTAGAAGTACATTTTTTAGAGAGCTAACAATACATCACACATGTTTTCTTACTAACAGGCAAACAAATCTTCTATACATTAGACTTATCAAAATTATAAATACGACAGTAAGTAACCAGCATTACACACGCTTTAACATTTTAAAACAAATTTTAACGTTACGATAATATAATCAATTATTAAAAAAATCTCAATGTGTAGTAATATCATAAATTTACACATGATGTTAGGTGACAGAGAAACCGCAAATTGTGAACACGAAATACTCCTTATTTCATAGCGTGACTGCCAGAACACAATAACGACGTCAGATTGGTAATATAACGACGGTAGCTAGACGTAAACCTCACCAACACAATAACTCAGCCATTAATGTGGGTGGCGTCTGTCGAACCAAAAACCTCTGCGTTACAAAGCTAAGCTCTATGCCACGTTGGTGGTTAATGTAATTTCTGTAGAAAGTTCCATTGTTTTGCCGGTTATGGGCTAACATCTAATCACTTGATTTGAGTGACAATGAAGTCGTAAATTGTCAAGTGTGTCTACCTAAAATACTTAAGTTCTGGTATCATAGTGTAAACATGGCGGCGGCACACGCCCGCCCGGTAAATCATGCGGGAGCAGCGCAGCACCGAATGCTGCGTTCGCCGCTCTACGCGTCGGAACCTAACGCTCCCTAAACACACTACACTTAAGCCGACAGATATTTAATGAAGTCCCACGCGTACATAATACCAACCTCACCCCGCTTAAAATTGAACGATAAATGGTGAACTCGGGAATAATTAACGAAATTTTTATTGAAAATGACAAGAGCAAAATTTAAAGAACATTGCATTCAGAAGTTAATATATTATATAGTTTCAATATAATGATATTTATTTAACGATTGCCAATGACGAGGCGAGATATTGGCAGTCTACAACATTGCACTCGTCACATTGTAAAGTTTCCTTCCAAATCCAAATTGTTATAATAATGTAATAATATGAGCAATAAAACATATTTTAAACGATCTTTAAGATATTTACTGTAAAACTGAGAAAATCATGTACAATAATATGGAGAAAAGAAAATGAATGTACACACTAACATTGACTTTTATCAGACTATCTACTTATTACATCATTTTTAACAGGGGTGCAGTTGTGTGCAGTGAACAATGTAGCTAACCTGTTCCTTGAAATACTTTAGGTACATTTCAAATATACAAACGAAAATATATATTTGGTGTTTCGTGTTATTTGACGCTAGTATCAAATACATAAGAGCTCGTTTATATCTGGTCTCCGTGATAAGCCGATTTATGAGCCCTGAAGTAACTTCCGTGAATCCTTAATAAAGGGCTCTAGTGATCGGCACTGATGGGAGCGTGGTCGTGGCACTGAGAAATGCTATACGTATGCTAAGCGAGAGGGTCCGATGAGATGGATGCATAACGTGCGGAATAATTCCGAACCCCGGTAACCGGGTTCCACACTTATTTCTAAATTAATTTGTTCCACTTTTACCTACAAAAGATATTGTAACAAAACTTAAAAAATGTAATATTTATATACAAAAGCAAACAGCATAAACATATTGATTGAAAAAAAAAACGCTAATGGAAAAACAACAATATTATTAGAATAGATTTACGTGAAAGATGATTTGCATAAAAGGGCGTGGTTTTTAAGTGTTTTTATTGATATTTTCAATTGCTGATAGATGACAATGAAACCATAGATGGTGAAGCGGGTTCGCCTAAAATATTTGTGGCTCTCACAAGTATGATTGATGGAACACAGCATACTGTTATTTCGGCAGACAAATATTGCTCGTGGTAGCTAGTCAAGCGTACCCATATGTATCCGAGAGCTCCTTGTTACGAGGAAGCTAAGTTAAAATTATTATATAGACTAAAATACAGATGTAAAATACTCCAGCGGCCTGATCTGCTCGGTACTTGAATTACACGATTTCGCTTTTACACGGTTTTTATTTCAGAACAAAAAAAAATCGGTTCTATTCTGATAGTCTGGTAGATAGCGGAGTTATATAACAATAAACGCCTTAGATTTTGTCGCATAAATTAATGTTACAGATCTAGTTCAAAGAAAACTACGGTTCTAAGTGAACAAAACTTTTTATAAGGAATATATGGGTCCGGTGAGCAAATAGCTGACATATTACGGGCAATATACAAGGTATAGTGCCGCGTCAGTCAAATTCGACTCCTAAGCGCACGCGCTGTAACGGTCTCGCGGTTTATTAAAACATCTATTTCGTACTTATTTAATGTTATAAGAAAATCCAAACATAAAATAGAAAGTAAAACCAATGACAAGTTGACCAAAGACAAAAAAAAAAGTTGGTACAAAAATTTTGATGAACATTTTGATTTTTCACTTATGAAAAATCAAAATGTTCGTTTTCTTTATTCTCCTCTTTTGGATTGTTTTCTTTTTCATTTTATAACCAACATAGAGTAGTACACTCTTTTAAAGTAAAAAGAACTCAGTAAAAAGTTACGCATGGTAATACATAAATTAGGGTCCCGTATGTCATCCTTTGCGTACGAAACTCATAAAGAGGAACAACAACAAGATACGCATCGGATTGATTCCTTTTTGTAATCGGTAAACTCTGTAGTAGTCAATATTGACTAAAAATTTTGATATTATCAAATGCATCTTAAGAAAAATTGCAACCTAGGTTTCATTGAAAATTTATTTATTTAAAACTTTATTTGCCAAGAACTATATATGTCAAGGCAGATTTAGTGTTATAGATGGAGTATGTATAATAGAGAGAGAGTAAGTCTGCCTTAATATAAGCGTTTTGTCAAAATATGAACTTGGACGTAAGATTTTCATAACGAGACATGGACATAAGAAAAAAATGTTTACTGGAGGTGAGCTCTACAGTATCACTCCGAACACTGCTATAAATAAGTGTACATTATTGATTAAAAATGGCCAGTAATTAAAAGTGACAAATGTTAATTTAGATCTGTGTTGAGCTACTAAATTTCGACCTAATACAGGTGCGGTTATCGGTGTCCAAATAGTTTTAATTCATTGTTCCTTGTCTAGTTTAAATCACCCTTAACTCTACTCTCATTTTATACGTTTTTTCTTTTTACTGATGACCTAACTTCTTATTCTTAATACGTTGCATGATATTCTTTGGGGCGGCCCAACGTGTCCGTCGCGACCTAAATTCTGTGACAAGAACCGGGAACGTTGATTTTATATTGCATTGCAAAGAACGGAAGCCCGCAGTAAATGCCATTCACAGTTCCACCATTAAAATACTATGAGTTATTAAGGGAAAGTGTAAAATTAATATTTTCAGGCTACTTAACGACCAAGCAGCTTAGTTAGTGAAAAAAAATTATTGCTAATTAACTTCTAAAGTTCCCTCTTAATAACATTATTTAAGTCTCAGAAACCTTGTTCTGGAACGACAATTCTTAATTTTCTTTTTAATTATTTTAGCGTAATTTGCGTTAAGATGATTTTAAATAATGACTTCGTAGGCCGAAAATTAATGTATTTTGTATGAAATAAAGACATTCACTTTCGTTAGTCGTAATTGAAACTAAAATTTTGTTGAATTTATGTTATTAGATAAAACTAGCTGTATAGAGAACCGTTAGGAAAATTTATAGAAAACGTATATAAAATTTAGAGAATTGTAAAAAAAATATCATTTTGTAAAATTAATAAGAACATTTTTATAACACATGAACTCTGTAGTGGAAATATTCAAAATAATATTATACGATAAACAATATAAAAACGCGATAACAAGCGCTACTGGTGATACCTACTGAGAGTTTCTTGACAGCTTTTTGCAATAAAGACCTACATGAACATACATCATCTATATGAGCGTACATTATATCATCAGTACATGAAGAAACATAATATTAATTAACATATGAAGGAGATATATTACGAGTTATTCAATTATATGCTTAGGATACATCTGTACTCAGGTGAAGCAACCTAAAGACTACATTTTATAACTTATTATTGCCATAACTTTGTAGTATATAGTTTTTATTCATTTTAACCTGATTTTTAAAAGTACAATAACAAGCGAAGATCTCTTCAGTTACTTAACGTGCGTCTTTGGTGACAAAGGTATAGTATCTCTCAGATAACCAACATAAATATTAAATAGAAAAACTGTTTAAAAATTATTACTCTTTTATTGATAATTAAGAATTGATACGTTTTAAAAGATGATTACGTTATTTCTCTACCGACAGAAATCTGAATTCAAAATATAAAAACTAAAAATTATAAGTGCTCTACGAGTCATCCATCACAAATTTTTAAATTTTGCTATTTTTTTTAAATAATACTTAAATATGTATCACATTTTTTGTTTAAAAACTCCACAGACTATGCAATCTTAAGAAATAACCTATAACTTTCCAGTTCAAATTCGTAGATTGTAATCGTAAAAATATTTTTTATGTCAATATAATGATGTAAAATTATAAAATGTTTATTATACGGTTAGATAAACTAATAAGCGGTGGTTGAATGTAATGAGGAAGCGGTTATACCGCAGATTTCACGTGCCGGTGGCCTCAACGGGTATTTACAGATTTAACGAGGTAAGCGCATGGCGTCCAAGCTTTCCGCTTAGCCGGACAGTTCACAATTTTGTATAACTCAGCGTCTTCTTTCTAAAATAGTCGTCAGCAAACGAGGGTCATTGGTCCTGGCTCACATGAATGAGACTAGAAAGATTTTTTCGAACTCGTCTAGCCAATCACTACCCTGAACGTCAATAAAAGCAGTGCTGTAGTCCAGCAGACATGTATGCGAGTCTAAAGAATTCTCTCTGCGGTCTAATTATCATTTAACATCACATAAAATAGATATCAAGTATTAGCCAAAGGCAAATTAAAAAAAAAAACTTTATGAACTTTATAGTAATAACGACATAAATTAGATCATAAAATAAAAAAAAAAATCTTTACGCATAATTATATACCAATACAATAAAATGGTTTAATCATTCATTCGATAACAAAAATACGAATAACAAATATCACACATTGTAATGTCATAAAAACTTTATATGTCGGAAAAAATTTTCGATGAAACGTATTCACAAATACAAACATTCGCGTCAACAATGGCGTCTATTAATTTGAACGATTATTATTCGTGTGCAATTTCACACCAATAACGCACCGAATAGTCCCCCGTGAAATCGAAAACGTCATCGCACAGGACTTAATCCTCCATTGTGTCGAAAGTTCCGCGACAAAATCGTCCTTTGTCGGTGCGAGTTGTAAGACGCCATATGGCAACGTGTCGACACTACAAAGCATGTCAGATTAACTATTTTCACACTGCAGACTATGCTGATCCAATTTGCAGAGATATGTGAGTACGAATCACACCCAAAACTCCCTCCGTAATTGATTACAATTTACCATTGTAAGGGTTTAGCTAAATTTAAATCAGTATGGATTTTTAATTAAAATTTCACAAAACACTTTCGATGTTAATAAATTTTTCACAAGCTTTGCATAAAAAAATATGTTTCTCGGATATTTAAAAGCTCTGACGTAAAAATAATCTCGAACAAATAACATTTCGAAATGAATAAAAAAATTTAACCTTTTTTTTAAAAAGTATTTCGCGAAATTTATTTTCTATGAAAACATTTTATGACTCTTCAGAAAATTTATTTTTAAAACTGACTTCACGGTTTAAGCTTTGAAAAGCGAACGTTATGTGAATGTTTAATAAGTGAATGTGGAGCATGAAATGTCGCTTGCATATTTATCCTTAAATAGAAATTTATTTAAAGTTACATTAAAAGCAGATGTACGATTTTTCTTTTGAATATGTTAACAAAAGTCACACGTTAACTGTAAAAATTTACGAAAATTAAATTAAAACATACATCTGATATAAAAAAAATAATAGTTTCATAATTTAATTAAAAGTGAACATTTCAATACTTCGATTACAGACGCATAGACGCCAAAGAGTAAATACTCAGACGGTATATTTTGAGGTTCAAACACTATTTTTACTTGAGAGGCTGAAGTTAAAGTATATTTAAATTAATTGCATGCAAGATGTTAAAATATTCAATCAACGCATACCATTTGTATCCACGTATATGTAAGTACTGATCAGTAAATTTTATTACGTCCAGTACCCACGCACGCGTTCAATACAATGTAGGCGACATGCGAAACACAACCGAGCGGCAACTCCCGCAGTGTTGCAATAAATAACTCTACAATTATAATAATACGTTACAACACAATAGATGAAATCAGAGGGGGTGTCCACTCACTGAGTTGTGCGTGCCCCGAGAGCATTACTTGTGCATTAAAATTATTACAAATTGGTATTGGATGGGCGCGAATCACATAAAGCGGCGGGTCGATTCAAGCAAACAATGACATGTCTCTACGATTATTTCCAGTGAATCGAGTTAGAAGCGCGACTTTATCGAGTTAAAGCAAATTATGAGGCGCTTGTCTGCCTTAACAAGTTTAGCTCGGCGCTCCGAGCGACGTTAGGCCTCGCAGAAAATTATTCAATTGCTGGAACATTCTCATTCATAATTATTGAACGATGATTTTTGTTTATAAACATTTTTATGGTTTTTTTTTTTACTTTTGAATACTTTAAAAAATTTTGATGTAATATTTAATCGATTATCCTTATTATTCCATAGCCACTAATGACCAATAATTTCCATGTCAATACTAAGACATGCATGAGCTACATTTAGGTGCAAGAACGTAATGAGAGTACTTTGCTTTTATTTTAAAGATGTTCAAGTTTTAGGGAGTCGGATATATTTCTTCTACCACGCCTGTGAGTAAATTTTACTATGCTCCGATTTAGAGACACTGTTACTAATAAAACTTCCTGAACTAATGAGACGAACCAATATTGCATAAATAAGGAGGTGGTAGTTGTGTTGATGAAGAAATCCAGCGAAATTAACTAAATTCTAATCTCATGAATTATTTAAACTAATAAAAAATATTGTAATACTCGATTCACGACACCCGGTAAATTATGTAGCATCAAAATTAGCTAATATCTGTTGAACGTCTATGCCTTGTAATTAACACTGAGTGAACTATACTAAACCCGGTATAACTTTCAATTTCTTGTTATTTTTGTAATGAAGTAGTACATTGTATGTGTGCGTTGGCAACACTCCTGCGCACGCGCAATCTCGCAACACGTACTCCCGGGAGACATTTCGCTTATCGTCGATCCGGCGGCCGATTCCAGAACCCGTTTCCATTATATGCAAATTTAACGGCTTTTGTTTCCGATTTGCCTAATACCTACTGACCTTGTGGTTCACAATGAAAGGTTTAACGGTAAAACGTTCTGAACAAAGTCTGTGTTTATTTTAAAAGCCAAATTTATAACGTCTACTTCCTATTATCAAATTTATTGTGTGTTCTCAAGTTTGAAAGCACCGCTGAAGCTACTTAATTTATAACACAGTAAAATTACGTTTGAATGATTTAACAATTAAGTAAATTATTATACTTTTAAACAGATGCAAATTGAGGCAAAGTTACTGGAATTTAAAAAAATTATGGCTTCGAATGTTTGCCATATTCAACTATAATAATTCTCTTTCATACTGTAACCGTTTCGAAAATAGTAGCATAATCAAAATTTACTAAGAATAAATCAGTGCGGAATGTTCATTAGTTAGAAAAAGCTTTTATAATTCTATCAATAATTTATTAATAATTTTTAGACCTTGTCTACCTACCTACTAATTTAAACGTAAAAGAATATCGAATAATAAAACTAGATATAGTGAGACAAGCTATTTACGATATAAGAGTAAACATCAACGGTGAGACATTAGTGAAAATATAAATAAATATTTGCTTTTTCTTTTAAGTATCTACACGTCTGTTCGTGTATTTAATAAATAAATATTTCGCGTCGTATGTTTGTCGTTTTGCCGTGCAATTGTGGACGGCAGCCGCACTGACTGCCGCTCGACAATAGACGCTCGTTACACCACCTTATTCCCGATTTACTGCCGCTTACATCGCTTCACTCTCAAACAATGCCGGTTTGTAGCGCACTCGCAAATAGATAAAATAAAATCAATTTTATTTCACACCACAGCGTTCTCTGTAAACATAACAAATTAATAGCTGCTCGAAAATTATTCGCATTCGCAAGTATGTTATACCTCGAACAAAATATTTTATCTGCGGCTGACACTAACTAATATCTCTGGATTTTAATGTCAAATAAATAAACCGCCAAAAATTGAGCGTGACATTAAAATAATTAAATAATGTGATAATTTTTAAAAAAAATAGTAAAGTCTTTAAGTCCCTTGGGACTTCTTTAGCTTCTAATTAAATTGTAATACGTCTTTGCTACGATTTACGTTAAAATCAAAAGCAATATTTCCATATAATATCCAGAGTAATATAATCATACTTAAGAATCGGGGATTCTGTCCCAATTTAATTCGCTTCTCAAAATGTTTGCGTTTATCTAGTAACACAGACATCTTGTTGGTTCCAGAGGCATAGTATAGTTTGGAAAGGTTTTTTCCAAACCGCCTTGTTAACTACTCCTCTACAGGTCGAAATTAGGTGGAATCTAATATAAATAAAATAATTACATTTTCTACATAAACAAATTACCTTTTGTATTATTGATCGGTCAAGATTTTTTTAATAATAGATATAATTATATGCTTGATTCGGGATTTTTTTAACATTAACTTTTTAAAGACCTGTTCGTCTTACTTAGATTTTTGTGAAATATTATTTTAATGTCAACGACCTGTCCCGCTGAGCACCACTTCAATGGGGCAAGAGTAATGGGCAGGCAATTACTTTAATCACTTCGTTCGTCTGTCGCCACCTAGATACGACCGGCGGGGTTATTACGTTACTTACCAACGACTGGCGACAGTGAAAATCGCAAAAAAATTTCTTAAAGTGACATAAATTTATACTCTAAGGAAATGTTATATAGGCGTTAGTTGAATACTCGTTAACTATACAATACGCTTTTTGTGACACTAGCAAAAGAACGAGTTTCTATAACTACTACTTCTATTATCGTTGATTCGAATGAGTCATTTAACAGCAATTTTTTTCCGATTTGCGCTATCGCTAACCATTCGGAATATAATCAGATGATATGTCATCTGATTATATAATAATTATTCTGGTAATTCACTTATTCTGGTAAATGAACAACCCCTTAAAAGCGATATTAGATAAATAAAAAAATATTTTGAGTGATAAATGTAATAGTATTTTTATATTTTTTTTATTTAGTAATAAGAAAAATCCTCCGCATTATTAGAGAATTATTAAAATAAATTAAATCCCTTTAGATATTTTACTTATTTTTATGTTAAACGTTAACTAAATAACAACTCCATAATATCACCTAAAGTAATGTAGGCATTTTAAATCATACTAGCATGTACTACAAGAGTATTCAAAATTGTTAATCAATAAATTAAATAGATATTTATTAATTATTACGCTAATATCGCTTTTAGCATGTTTGTCCTAATTTTTTTTTATTTTATACACACAACACAAAACAAAATATTTCATGGAAATGTTAGGAATAAACAGTTATAAACAACGGTTAAGAAATGTTGTGTTATTAGTAATAAAATCGGAACGTACCGTACGAAAATATTTTATCGTTACAGTTTCATTTCGTTATCGATAATTCACACAATACACACCCAGCCGCCCACGTTGCCTAGAGCTATTGTTCGTAGAGAGAAAGAAACGCTATTAGTCCACAGCTCTCTCCATAAAAGCTTCATACATAAGTAATTAGCAGTGTGTATTTCGAAAGTCACTTCTTTGTTTCTATTATCTGTTTGTACTTTTCATGTGACACACTGGAAACAAATCACATAATTTACTAGTTCTTTCTCTCCGTTTCAGCATTAAGGTCACTACAGTAAGTGTAACAATTTGGTAGAGTTATTAAAATAATAAAACTTTGTTTTCAAGGATTTTATATAACAAACACGTTTCATTTATCTTACTTGTGTGCTTTATCCGATACTGAAATCCACAAAGACCATAATCGCACAAGTACAAGAAGACAGAAGCAAGTTAATGTTACAGTCCACACGTTTTCTAACAAAAATCAAGCTTTACATAAAATATCAAAAAGAAAATTCTCCATAGTTCTAATATCTCTTTTGTATGAGTGGTGTTAAAAACTTTTATTTAGTTTAAGTTTTTAGTGATATAACGACAAGCTAAGAAAGAACGTCAACATTGTAGAAAATCAAAGGTGTAGTAAATCATTTATGTGCAATGACGTCTCAATGATCCTGTTAGAAACATCTTTATAATTAATTACAATACAGATTATATATAATATTAAAAACAAGTCCAAAACTTTACGCTACGTGATATTAAATGTTTAACTAATAGAAGTTTATATCCGCTTGCAACTGAATTCTATTCATACATCAAAAAATGGAAGTAACCATGAAATTAAATTATAGGAAGTTATGAAATAACAACCAGCAGGCATTAAACGCCTTTTTACGGTGTTTCTTTTATTTTTATTTTCGCTCTCGCATTACTGAATGGTGGTCAAGCTCGGACGTAAGAAATAACACCCACAAAACACGGTTAGCAGGGTCCGTTGTAAAAAGGAAATTTAGTGACACCATTAAGTATTCGGCACACGTAGACAATATCGAGCGGCCTACAACTGATGTCGAGATAACACCCCGTCTTCCGAGGCGGCTTATCGCTCCGTCCCCACTTAATATCGCTAGATAATAGTCAGAATAACCCACTTTGCATTTCAGTCTACGCTCAAAGAAGGTTAAGATTGCGAACTTCGCGACATTAATGTAAATATTTGATGATTATGACACGAAACAGTATAAAGTGAATGAACCCTTTGTGCAATGAATTGCTTATCGTCACGCGTGCGCCATAGACTGCCTACTATTTAAGAAAAATACCTACCGTCCCCTGCATATATTTTACGTAAGAGCGCAATTTGTGCTCACTTAACTTTCAACGCAAAGTATATTGTTTGTAACTGCAATAAACTATGTAGTAACCTCAGACGTCTTAATAAGCATTTATTTCATTAAGCAACTATAATACGAAAATGAATAGTTATGAGAAAATGCATATTTGGGTTCATAACCAAAATCGAGTGCTAATGTGAGATTCCATATAAGGGGTAATAACGCTTAAGGTTTAAGAATTAAAAGAAGGTAGTTGTAAAAATTTTTCGTATTGCTTGAAATTTTCAGATACATACTCCATCTGTAACTAGCTAATTATCTCTTAGTGAAATCCTGACTGCACTTATTCCCACAATATTCTAATAATATTTTAATAGGACTCAGTAAAAATTATAATATAAAAGGAGTAATAAATTGGTAATTTACAATCACAGACGCCACTAATATTCAAACTTAAAAACTGTCAAAATTTGTTCATCATTTAAAAAGCTTATACAAAGTGAACATAGAACTAGTGAGCCATTTTCCTGGTGGTAAATTATACTTTTTTCTTATTATTATAGGAAAAGCGTATATATTATATAATAATGCTGCACACCATTTGCCGTCTACACAACATGAAATCTTTTGTGCTTTAACCCAGTAATTATCACAATTTTCAAGCACTAAAAAGCTTTCGCATCCTTACACGCCAAAGCTTGCAGACGATGCAGATTTGCAGAAGATGATATCTGCGAGGAACGCACTGAAACGATATCTAACCTAAACAGAAATTATAACATAGTAAACATCACTTAAAAAATAACATGTAATTAAACTTTCTAAATAGCTATACTTCCGTAACGAGCAGTCCGAAAGCGGAAAGGGTTCTAGTTAAGCCGACATTGAGACGAGCCCACAAATTACATTTAATTTAGAATCTCATCGTTGTCGATAAGCGGTCCTTGTTTAAATTACGAACAATTTTGAAATTCCTGCCCGCGTGTTTCATGAAAATTTCTGCAAATAATCCCTAATGCGGTGACTACGCAGTTTGTTTTAAAATAACGCTACTTGAATATTTTCTCTCGGTGTTCTATGAAACATATTTCGGAGAGTACGTGCATGAATTGTAAGATTCAATATGACCATCGCCATTTTTTTATCGGATGTGTAGACAAACGGCGGGCATTCAATTCTTTTTTATAGATATTCTCCGCATCAGAGTAAAACTTTTTGCTTCATCCTCCATAATAGGAATAACGAAGAATTGGAATAGCCTGCCGGCATCAGTCTTCCTTCCAAATATGACGTGCAGCTCTTTTTGACAAGAGTAAATAGGCTTCTTCTAGACTACATACTAATACATCACAGACTGCATACCCACTTACCGTCAGACGGGATCGTAGTCAGGCAGTAGTGTATGTAATGTACAATAGGCGGCGGTGGAACAACACAGCGAATTGCAATTTATAGACAACAATGCGAATCAATATCAAACGAGTTGTGTGAATACAGGGAAGTTCTTCCCATGCATGCGGTTTCTAGATTAATGTCGGGACTCCGATTGAGTTACCGCTGATTGCCCGCATATTACTCAATAATCATTTTTATTAACAAAGTCTTTTTATCAAGGAGAAGTTGCAATCATTTAAGACGCTATATCAACATATCGAAATTTGCATTGCTACAATGCACACAACGTGAGTCTTTGTAAACGATTAAAAGAATATAATAATATATAAAGTACATTAAAAAATATTACTTTCAAAATGGACTACAATCGTCTTTTTGGTTATACAAATTATGAATAATTCAATAATTTTTTAAGGGTAGGAGAGATTTTAAAGATATCTATTTAAAAATCTAAAAGAACGGATGATATTAAATATGTATTTGTAAAAAAATGAAAACATAAATTTTAGGTTTATATCTTCACGAAGAAAATTTTATTACATTTTCACGAAATAATATTCCGACCGCCCTTTTCACGCCCTTTACACGTAGAGATGGCAGAACACGAAATATAATAAATAAATCGATATGTCAGCTTACTGAAACCTTTGAAGATCCGCAAAAATTTGTAATATCAACTGATCCAACCACCCCAACCCATTTGTATAGCTTTAGCAAAATATTACGTTATAGATGGTTAGTTTTGATAATATCGTTGTTATAAAATTTGACATTTCATACACATACTGGATGATTTATTTCAACGAAAAACCATATCACAGGTAATAAAACTTATACCAACCCTTTCCACCATCCTCTATAATTCATTAAAATAAATTTTCAACTAAATCTACGGTATTGAAAAGACTACACTTTTTCTGAAAAGAAATGAAAGTAAATATAATTTTTTCGGTCTGTGTTATGTTCGTGTAATATTATTGAATATGCACAATATACTTCACGATAAAAATAAATCTTTGTTATACAATTATTATCAGCGCATCATCACCATGGTTAGCTATGTGTAATTCATTTTTAGTCACTAACAGCACAGCAACATAAAAAATGTACCTAATTTACATTAAACGCATATTTTATAATTAACCTGATTGATATATTTATCATGTTTTTATATACTAACAATCACAAATATTAAATAAACCCATTGATTGATTTATTGGATTTAATGCGATATAAAAAAGCGTTGTATATTATTTCGAAGTTCTGATGATACTTCTTTCAGAGTATCTTCAGTTGAGTTATTTTTAATTTGTGAAGCGTTATAAATAAAAATTTGTTATAACAAAGGTGTGGGATACGTCATCGCGTAACGGGCGCGGGGTGTGAAGCGCTGACAAGCCGGGACAGTAGGCAACGGACTCGCTCATCGCCTCATTAACCCAAATGCACGCCACCCGCAACCCGCATAGAGCGACGTTTCTATATTCTTTTCTATTTCAATGTCTTGCGTATTTATTTTTTACCCTATGACATATGTATTTTCATTTGTAATTGTTTTTTTTTAAATGAAGACGTAAAATAAAAGTTCTTTTGTCTCTCCTATACCTATATTGAGTTGTAACAGATCTGACCTTTTGAGAGATTGACCATTTGTCACCAAAGAGTAAGTAAGCAATTGATATTATAATGATGCAGTAAAAGGGCAAAACAATTAAAAATATAATTACAGTCTGATAGTTCTCCTGACGTACTAAAATGCACTGACGACGCCGTAAAAAATATTTATAACTGTATTCCTGAAGCATCTACTCATATATCAATTACGAATAGGATATACTAGTACGTCGGAATCTATTCTTGTAAAGCGGAAAATGTAGGAGTGTTATGAAAATATACTAAAAATTCGCAACATGTATGGGTGATTTATTTCTTTATTATATTTGAATTAAAACGTATTCTCAATTATTTTTTCATAATTTTTTTACACGTTCTTAAATCCACGAGATATATTCGTTAACAATTAACTATACAAAATATCTTGAATAGTTCATTAGTCAATTTACTTTTTAAGCTCTTACCAAAGACTTTGATGAAAAGAGTATCTTCCGGCGGGATAATAGGCGGTGAAAGTCCACTTCCCTTAACTTAGTGAAAGGAAATAAAGTGTCATCTCGCTGGTTGGGTAAACACGGTGTAAATAGGCCCGCCTTGTAGGGCTTCCTTTACAACCACGGGTTTAACGAAACGGAGTATTTTACAAGTAATTTACTACGCACCGATACCGCTATTGATTACGTTGTATAACATTGTTTTCTATTATTACATGCGAACATAATTATATTAAATACTAAACGAAACAACGTAATTGAATGAAAATGGATTACAAAGTAAGAGACAACAGTAAAATCGAAAACTCTATCTTAGATTATTTAAAAGAATATTCTTTTAAGAACATTGAAAATGAAATTTAAGAAAGTTTATTTTCTTGAAGACGTTTTTAAAATGCGAGTATTTAGGAAATGGGTTATCTATGGTCACTAATTTGGAAATAGATTTTCTTCGGTTGTAATATAATTTTAGAAATAAACAATTAATCTTGGAAAATCTCAAATAATTTTTTCATGAATCCCTTATATATGAAATTAAAGTTTTATAATATTACAATAAAAACTAATAATTGAATTATGATTTTTAAAACTAGTTTGTAATATTACAGACAAGGCATACGTACAGATTCATAAACATACGCGTGAAGCTTATAAAATCTCAATTTTTTTTATAAAAATTAATTTATAACTAAAGAAGGTTTCACGGAGCATCAAGGAAGACATTTTACATAGCGATTAATAAATTGAACGCAATTTTCACGAAGTAGACGAACAAATTACTTGTGAAAACGTTGAATCAAGTTATTCTTCAAGTAATTGACATCTTACTTTTGCAATCTCGCAAATTGGAAATCAAAATTCCTCGTGAAAAAAAAACTTTTTAATCATTTTTTAAAGAAGAGAAGTTACTTTTTAAACGTCGTTATAAAATAACAAATTATCTACGTAAATCTTTTGTTTATTATATGATTGAATTACTGAGGTAGTTTTAATAACATTGATGTAAAGATAATCTTATATCGATATTTTAGGTTTAGGTAAACAAAATATATAACCCATAATTGATGTAGAAAATTTAAAAAAGAAAATATCGTCAAGTATCCACATAAACACTTAAATTCTTTTTTTTAATCGATTTTGGGCACTTGGTCTCGATTTTACTTGTTAAGTGGCAATGAGGCCAACGATGGTGATGCCTGTTCGCCCAGAATACAACTAGCTCTCACATGTGTGATTGCCGGAACACAGCAGTGCTGTTATAGTTGCAAACTGATATAGATAGTAGCCAGGCGAATTCGAAAAATCCTACCACCATCTAGACTCTGCTACTACTGTGGCCCGAGAAACGAACCGGGGACCTTCGCGTACAAGAAAAGCAGGCGAAAATGTGTTTTCTTATGTATCCAAAAAAATAATAGACACTTGTTCTTAGAAATTAAATAGATATTTAACACGATCTCTGCCACGTGTACGCCTGACGCTAACGAACGAACAAGACCGTAAAAGAAAATTATTCAATAAACGCTCTGGCAGGGAGCGTGTTAATTACAATAAATCGTAAATGCTTATCACCGAGTTAATGTGGATAAGTGCAGGTCTTCATATAACAATTGCAAAACGGAAGATCTTTATGACGTCCTGCGATGAAAGTGCACCCACCGATGCTCTAGCTGATCGATGAGTAATAGTAAGGAAATTATGAATCTCTCCAATTATGTAGACTGTTAAATAAATTGATTAAAATTATGGATGATTGATTGCGTGTTGCCAGCGCCTGGTATCGACGGGGCACAATCCATCACCTGACTGCCGACGCACCCGTCACATCCCGATTACAAATTTACATACACTTACAAACAACGTTAACGAAGCGCCGTACAGTTTACGAACCTAATTAATTTCATTTAAGCGAAAAATTGAACGGTGTTTTCGCTGAAACGCAACATTATTTCGGGAAAATATTTACCAACAACGTATACATTTGAGCACATGCGATGTTTAATATTGAGGATTTTTGCTTTATTACAAAACAAAATAATATTGTAATTAAAAATGTAATACGTAAGTCATACCATGATATATATGGAACGTATGGTTGCTGTTAAATATAGTAGTAATATATATCAAAAGGTTTCTTTTAAATATATCATTTATTTATATAATGAATATTATGTAAACTTTTACATTTAATATAATATACTTAAATTTACAGCGTCATCGGCGTGAAAATATCAACTATATATGCCATCACAACTAGGAAGGATTTCTAAGCAAATTATGGTTTATGATATTTTCAAAGCGGTGATGATTTGTAAAATGGCACTTTCGAAAACTGCAACGATCCATCACTACGGCCGATGACAGATTTAATAATATCCGTCTTCCTTCCTCCCGAATTTCATTCACGATAAATTAGTGAATTTAAGGAAGACTCATATGTTTTTTACAATTATTTTATCGACATTTTTGTAACATGTTTCATAGTCTTTACCGACCATTTTTTCTGTCAACGTTCGTTACACAAGAAACAAGTTAAAGAAGAAAAAGAATAGCGATATTTCATGATTAACTTTACGAAATAACCATAAATGAGTTTTACTTTTTCAGTATCAAAACATTCAGAGTTCCTTATTAAATTAAAAACTTTGCGGTCTTGTTATTAGAAATGACTAGCACGCCTTTTTATTGTGTCGAGGGCGGAAATGAAAATTCCTTCGGGGTGACAGGTGCCAAGAGGTTCCTTTAAATTCAACCGAATTACTCAGCTAATAATTCTTAAAAACAACTATCAACGCTACTGTTATGGAAGTGAGTAATTATCTATTTTTATTCATAAGTCTTTAAGTTTTCTGTATATCTCACGGCGGTAATTGTAGATAACCTCCGTGGCTTTTACCGCCTACATTGTAATACGGATACCTTGGGTCATAGGTTCAATCTCTCAGCTACATGGATAGTTGTAGGGTTTCTTGGAACCCACCAGTCATGCACTCAATACTCAATATTAACCTGTCGCCATAACAACGTCGCTGTGTTTCGGACATGTGAGACCCAGAGTATTCTGGACAAGTACACTTCTCCAACTATGGTCTCATTGGTACTTAACATCATGTGGAAAAGAGGTTGTGTGAGTCTATTGATGATTCAAAAAGATCCGATTTAAGCATCAAAGTGTTTACTATCGAAAAATAATAATTACACTATTAGAAATTAATGAATTCTACAATAAAAATGCGAACATTACTCGTACATAGATACGTTATTGTACTAGTATTTAATAGTGTTAAATCTCTTTTTCTACTAACGCAAAAAGAATTAACTTATACAAATTGTATTTTCGCTATTTGAAGTCAAACTTTTGTAACACTTATGAAAAAATTTTCTAGTACTAACATTATTCATTTGATCAATGTTATCGAGCAGATAAAAAAAAACAATCATAAAGATAAACTGAATCCATTCAAAGGTTGTCCAACATACTTGGGCGTCAAATCAAAACAATTATTGGAGTATAATATGTATGGAAAAATAGTAAGGCCAGATATGGAAACTGTCTTTTTTTTTAGATTTTTTTTAATACATAGACCACCCCCTGTTGATATGTGAAAATATGATCTATGATATGTCTAAAAGTCTATTCGCTCTTCATTTAAATACTCTACGTCATATTTGGAAATAGACATTGACACCGACACGTCGGACTGATTTTTTTGGTAGAAAGAATTATGTAGCTATTTGTATTGGTACAAGCAATCTCACCTCTCGGAAGAGCGATGTACAAAGAAGGGGAAAATAAATTAAAACCACACGTGAACATACCTCTAGACGGATACATTTAATTCCGATCCATTTATTTTATCTAAGACAACGTACACTGCGGTACGTACCGATTCCCCCGCAGGGTGTGTACCTACTGACAAATACCCAAGGGATCGCGGATTTCCCTCAGTTTTCCATTAAACCTAATGCAATCCAAGCAGGAGCTTTAGTATACGATAAGAGTGACAGCAGAATCTTAGATTGAAAAACTCATTAGATGGAAAAAAGTTTAATTTAAAATTTTGTATGTGAAACTCATAAGAAATACAACTTTTCTCTAGAAAATGTAGGAAAAGAAGTAAAGAGTTTACGTAATGGTGATAACCACCACCCGTGGACAGTTGCAAAACTTGGAGTATCGCAACTGTGTTTCCGACCTTTCTTCTCCATCTTTTTTAATAACTAAAAAATCAGAACTGCTACAAATGCTACTTTATCGGTAGGCTATGATAGCCGTTTATGATCAACTGTAATATTAATTTGATTGGATTTGCAAATCTTTTCCGAACCATTCAAATATTCAATCTAAGAATTTTTTTATCAGCCCTATCAACATCCACACTCCACTACTCACGAGTCACGAAATCAAACTCAGAACATCCGTACAATTTTTAGTATTTTTTATTACATGTTGTCCTTATTTACTAATTTAAAACTTTGGCCCTTAACATTACAAATATAAGTGTGCTACTAAATAGGATTGCGAAATCAAAACATGTTTCTAACTGCAATCTTCTTACAGATGGACAATCTTGTTGCGGCGTGGATTATTCACCCTCGTACATGCCTTATCGGAATACAAAGACTTCCATCAGTAATTACTCCCCCTATTGAGCAGAGGACGTAACTAAAACGTCATTACGGCGGCAAGCCCGGTGCATGTCCCTTCTTTCTTTGCAATATATAACTCTTGAAAGTTACGAGAGCTAATCGTGATCAAGTAATATGCTGATTCACTAGAGTAATGGCCATATTTTATGTATTAATATCGCAAATAATTGCATTACAGTAATATCATTTAGAAAAATCTCCCCTATAAATACCAAATGCCTTACTAAAATTAGAATGACATGAATAAACCCTTAGTGGTTTTGGTTGTGTCAAAATTTTGTTAAACAGTAATAATACTTGATGAAAAAACTTAAATCATTATGTAAGGTTCATCCATACGTGTATAGTCAAATACATAATAATAAT
>DWQX01002167.1:0-23138 GCA_018245475.1 Pharmacophagus antenor
TGTACTCGACAACAGTCTCACCCGGCGCTAACGCCGCCGACCGCACCCGCCACAGTGCACTGTTCGGTTACCACCGCGCTTGATGTAGCCGAACTGCGCTGTTCAAATTTGATCACATTTCTAAAAGCAATATGCAACGAAATGAAGAAATTGAGAAGATTAGAAATGACGAATAAGATAATAACAGGTAGAAGTATTCTGTTTGTGCACACTTCAACGTCTACGGCCCGATTGTCACCTAACATCACGTGTAATTAATGAAATGGGTACATTTAAAATTTCTTCTCCAACGATGATTTTCTCTTCACGGTCTTCTCACCAGTTAGCAGACGCAAACGCTTACTCCACTTCATCGGTTCTTCCACACGAGCAAGTTGCGTTGCAATCGTATCTAAGGATATATCTTGAGAAGTTATTCTTCGTCGGCAGGTGCAGCCAGCTCAAGCGCGCCCGCCGCCCGCCCCACAAGACCGTCGTCCCGAAGCCCAACAGCATAGACATCAGCATGGCCGAGTCCACGCCGCCCACGCCGCCTGACAACAGCGCGCCGCGTGAGTGCCCGTCCGCTGATCACTTGGAACGGCGTGACCACTCGAAATTATCACCGAGCGGCGTAGAAGCCATTGACGCCTTTGTGGGATGATATAAATCGGGGATTACCAAAGTGGTCGACTAGAGCTTAGTCTGCTTCCATTGACCTAAGTCAGAATGAAAAATAACACTCTGTAGCGGCTGTTTTAAGTTAGCGGACCGTTATGAAAAAGTGGTATGATCTTAAAAGTAGGTAATTTGGCCGTGGGGGTCCGTAGTAACAGTTTATATTGGAAATGGGGTCACTAGTCCAAAATAGTTTGGGGATCCCTGGTATAAATAGTTCAATGAGAAAAATACACGAAGATATTGTATTCCTTACAAATCCACAAGAGAAAAAGGGCAGATTTAATTTAGTAGCGACCAAGCGGTTTACCCGCCCGCCTCGTTACACGGAGAGTTCCAGCTATATCTCCACATAAGTTTAGATGGTGATACAGTTTTTTCTCCGTCTGGCCGCCTACCACTGTCTACATCAATCTGCCGCTACAGACAGCATTGCCGTGTTTCGACAATCATACATGTGAGAGCCGGTATTGTTCTGGCCGGACACGCTCACTGTCACTCACTATCAGGTGAAATGGAGCTCGAGTGTTAGCGCATAGCCGATAAAAAAAGCTATTTAACCTCTTCGGTACGGCGCCCATCGGCCACGAATCCTTGCCCGCGGCCGGCACTGACCAGCCCGTTCACATAACGGCCGTCGTCCAAAGTCGACGCTCGGCTGCGCGCGTCAATCTGCGCCCGTTTTACGTGCGTAAGTGGTTAAATTTGTTAAAACATCTGTTCCGTTGTAACGATCCCATCGGTTCGTGCAGCGATGCCGTGGTTCGGCATGGACATCGGCGGTACGCTGACCAAGCTCGTGTACTTCGAGCCCAAGGAGACGAACCGGCGCGAGATCGACAAGGAGACGGAGGTGCTGCGGAACATCAGGCGGTACCTAACCAGGAACTCGGCGTACGGGAAGACCGGCAGGCGGGACGTGCACCTGCAGGTGACCGCTTATATGCTTCGCTTTTTAACACTAGACTGTCCGATGTCAGGGAGCGAAGTGGCATGCGTTATGATAATAAGCAAAATACCTATGACTTACTTTAACTGAAACAATGTGACGATGAAAAATAAATTCATAGTTTATTTTATTGTTACATACAAAATCAGTACGAAAAATAAAACTGTACGAGCGGTGTTCGCTAGGTAGCGAATGGGAGGCAAGTCTTCGATTTGTCCGCTCCATACTGAAATTTCTCATGCACAGGTGTTTACTTACCGCGCGAACATCAGTTGCCTCCATTTTCACGAACAAGCTGGAATAACTCGTTCGTATCAGCCGAAACGCGTCCACAGCAGGACAAAGGCCTCCTCCCCCAAGCATCTCAAGACGAACGGCTCCGCGCTTTTCCCGTCCGGCCTGTCGCAGCGACTTTGTTCGAGTCGTCGGTCCGTTTTGTGGAATAGGAGGAATTATTTGTTTATTTATGTGTAATATAATTAATTTTTATGTAACGTTGGGACCGAAAAGTTCTCGAAGGAATGACTACTTTCATAAAAATGAAAGCAAAGGAGAATCGAAAACTTTTTGCTTCATTAGTATTACAGTTATCCGAGCTGTACCTGCCAGTATTTATAATTTTTCTTACCAAGAAGTATACATAGCATCACTACTTAATAAACATCCCTCGTATATTTTATACTTGTTTGAAGCAGATTTATCGCATTGTTTTCATGTCAGTGTGGTATAAAATATTTTGTATTCTATTCCATTCTTTGTTGATGTCTGGTTAAATTAACCTAGTGCTATATTTGTTTTATTTCAGTCTTAATTTGCACGGTTTGACAGCACAAAGAGGCGGACATAATGCCTAAAAAAGGGATCCTCGTCCAATCGACCTTTAACCCTTTAACTGTTTATGTCGAGTACACTTGTCTTCGCTTTAAAATATTTAAGCAGACGGAAAAAAGTTTTTCTAAACAAAATTTACAAACAGTTAAAGGGTTAACGCTGTAAAGAAAGATACCCGCGGCTTCAAGAAAAAAACCAATACAAACTACTTACACAATTGATCGAATATGAAAATTAACATATTGAAATACTGCAAATTAAAAAATAATAAAACAGAAAAGGTTCATAACATTGCCGTCTTTCGGAAGTCATACATTTATGAGATAGCATATACTAGGTCAGCACTTTCCAGCCTCCTTCCAGCACTTCCAGCGTCATTATGGAAAATACTAATATTTTAACTCGTTAGCGGAAATTTACCGGCTACCGAAAACTAAAAACCGATTAATACATTTACAAGAGATCCATTAAAGGTTCTACCTTAATTGCTTAAACGATTAAAAAAAATATATACTTTACCCCTTTTCGTTTTATTGTGTAAAAAATGAACATTTCTGAACTGACTGCCTTGCTCGTGGTTACCTTCGTGGCGCAGTGATGCAATCTCGGACCAAATGAGTATCAGAGTGTGAATGCTGTTGGAAGTTTTCGGTTTACGTCTGTTTAACTAGCACCCTTCTTAAATGCTTCCGTGGTACAGTGGTTCACTGCTACCGCTTGTAACGCGGGGGTCCCAGGTTCGATACCGCGCCACAGGAGTAGAGGAGTCTGGATGGTGGTAGGGTATTTCAATACCCGCCTGGCTAGCTGGCCACCAAAATCAATCTGCCGCCATAACGGTTCCGCTGTGTTCCAATAATTTAACATATAAGAGCCGGATTTAATCTGGACGTACACGATTCACCACCATACTCACTCAACATCAGGTGAAATCGACGCCAAGTGTTACGTATAAGTTGTAAAGTTATGAAATTGTATTTATAGATGGAAAACGTCTCCATCAGGGGTCGCAGGGGCTCCCTCCACTTCATCAGGTTCCCCACGAGCGAGGTGGGCGCCTTCCTCCAGCTGGCCCGCTCCAAGGGTATGGCCGACCTGGTCAACACCATTTACGCGACCGGCGGTGGGGCATATAAGTTCGAAGAGGACTTTAAGAAGGTAACGTATGACCAGTGGCGGTGCTCCCATACATTTCCAAAAGCCCGGTACAACCTCTTATATGTAACACAGTGCACTAAAATTAATAAATAATAATATTGTATAATAATGTAATATAATAAAACGTTATAAGTGTAAATATGACTATAATGATAATATAATAAAAAAAATCCTGTCATGTATTAATTATTTTTTATGTGTATGCGTATTATTGAAGTATCAGTCATAGACTCTCTATGATATAGGAATTGTTTTTTATTTATTTTTTTATTAAATGGGGTACCATTTGCATCACACGGATAATCGGATAACCCTCTCTCACCACCAATAATAGTATAGTATTGTAATGAGAATGTTTCTACTAGCCCGTTCGTGTAATGGTAGTAACATCTGCCTCTTACACCAGGGGGTCGCGCGTTCGATTCCCGCTCGGAACGAACATTTATGTTTGTTCTGTGTCTGATTGTTTATCTATGTTGTATTAAGTATACATATAAAAATTCCACGTATGTATATCGGTCTCTGATGACCCCATACTACAGGTGCTTGGATATCTGCCTCGAGGGCAGAGTACTGTGTATAAAAAAATGTCCCGGATATTTATTATATATAACAAAAACTAAGGAGGTGAACATGAGACTATCCAAGCTGGATGAACTGGACGCGCTGATCGCGGGCGTGCTGTTCGTTGACGCCATGAACGCGCAGGAGTGCTACTACTGGGCCCCGCCCACCGAGAAGCCAGTGCACCAGCAGTCCAGCGACACGGTGAGTTTGCTCACTTTGCTATGTTTTTAACACATTTTTTTTTATAAAGTAATACAATGTTAATTTTTATTCTCGGTTCTCACCTGTTGCGATATGACAGGGCCCTGTACTATCTTTTAATTACTTCTTTTGCTTACATATAATTGCGCTGTCATACCTCTTCTTCCGTTTCATTCCTTTCTTCTATACTTTTCTAATATCTTTCATTACCCCACCAACAGCCGCCATATTCGGCGGCAGCCCTCAGCGCTTACGTGCGGAAGCCGTACGACTTCTCGTCGCCGTACCCCTTCCTGCTCGTGAACATCGGCAGCGGCGTCTCCATGCTCGTGGTGAACGGTCCCAACGATTACTTCAGGGTCAGCGGCACCAGGTGAGTTTGAACCTTGTGTTTATAAAAATAAAATAAAATTTAGCTTACAACTTAATAGTCCTTGTGGGTAACTGAAACCTTATGTTTATGGTCATAAAATAGAACTTAGCTTACCGTTCGAAATGAAAGTGTTGGTAAGTAGTTCCAACACTATATTGTAGTCTTAAAATTGCTATACTCATAGAGTAATATAACTAAACGCCAAGTTTGTTTTGACGCGATAACAACATTTATTAGTAAGACGTCTTTTAGTAGTGCCCATGTGCAATCTGTAAACATTTAACGTATTCCAATTTTTTATGTACAATAAACACTATTCTGTTCTATTAGACAATATATCTATTCTATTGGACGTCACTCTGCTCCACTAAACGCTACTGTAGCCCATTCAATTCCACTCTATTCTTTTCATTACATGGTAACAAACATAACGAAGGTCCTTCAGGATGTTATTTTGTGGGTATCATCCTTCAGACGGTCAAACCCGACGCACGGGCTTGACATTGCGATTAACACCTAGCGTGTAAAGGCGTTGTTCTTACACCAAAAAAAAAATATCCACTCTGCCCCACTATACTCCATTCGACTCCACTCCACTCTACTAAAGTTTCCCCTCTCCCCCGGCAGCCTCGGCGGCGGCACGTTCCTTGGCCTCTGCTGCCTGCTCACCGGCTGCAGCAGCTTCGAGGAGGCCATCGCGCTGGCGGCGGCGGGCGACAACACCACCGTGGACAAGCTCGTTCGCGACATATACGGCGGCGACTACGCGAGGTTCGGCCTGCCTGGCGACCTCGTCGCGAGCAGGTACCCGCGCTACCCGGGCAACTTAAAAATAGAATTAAAAAATAAATAATCAAGTGCGTATCGCACTCGTTCGACAATGAAGGGCTACGTACCATGAGCGCTTATAAAATTACCTTTTTTGTAAGTATGTTTATATAGTTATTATCTGTCGCTGTAGTAGCAATAGATATACACAATCTGTGATAATTTTAACTTTCTATCTATTGCGGTTCGTGAGATAGAGCCCGCTGACAGACGGACAAACGGACGGACGGCAGTCCCAGTAACAGAGTTAAAATTGTCACTCTTTAGATACAGAAGCCTTAAAATCAAATCACCACTTCACCCGGTTATTTTGACTGCCCTATTTGACTGCCTCCGTGGCAGTAGTCCTCATGGTGACAGAGTTTTTTGTATCCGCCTGGCTAGCTACCACCCACAATGTCAATATGCCGCCATAACAGCGTCGCTGTGTTCCAATAGTTCAACATGTGAGAGCCGGGTTCATTCTGGACGTACACGATTCACCACCGTAGTCATTCGACATCAGGTGAAATCGACGCCAAGTGTTATCCCATAACCGATAAAGGAATAGTTATTATAATAACCGACATCTGAACTTCACTCACACAGCCACGGTTTCGGACCCCACACCTACGTGTTGCAAGGTAAGCGGTAAACCACTGCGATAGTAGGCACTCACCCCCAATAACGGTACTCCCATACAAGCCCAGGAGCCCAGCACACCACTTAAGCAATATAGTGCACTAAAATTAATAAATCATAATACCTACACAGTCTAAACACGACAAAAGAATTAAAAAATATTACAAAATCGCGTCATTTATTAATATATTTCTATGTTAGATGCGTATATAACTGCTGGGGCTCGTCCTGCAGACGCGACCCTGGTCTACTACCACCATACCGAGTAAATAAGTCTTCTTATTAGATATTTCTAATTAAAAAAAACTCATCATCCATCATTCCTAATCTCTGTCCCACCCGGAAAGAGAGGCTATCTCTCTCCTCCACTCAACTATCTCTCTTTATCACTCAGTTTCGGACAAATGTACTCCGTCGAGCGCCGCGCGAAGGTCTCCCGCGAGGACCTGGCGCGCGCTACGCTGGTCACCATCACGAACAACATCGGCTCCATAGCTAGATTGTGCGCCTCCAACGAGAACCTCGAGAGGGTAATTAATGTAATTTTTTTTTTATAGTTAAAATAGGTAAACGAGTGAGAGGTTCATATGATGGAAAGCGACAGCCGCAAGACTCGGGGAGTCGCAGCTGCGTTGTCGAAGTTTAAGAAGGAAGTAGGCTCTACTCGAAGGTCCGCTAGTGGTCCAACTAGCTGGGAAGAAACTTATCATGTATTGATATCCAATATAGCGAGGGTAATTCTGAACGAGCACGCTTCACCACCTACGGCCTCATTGTCACTTAAGACCAAGTGTAATCGAGGCTGAGTGAACACCAAGTGATTTCGAGGCTAAGTGTTAACCCATAACCGTTAAAAAAAAAATAGAGAAAAAAAATCCGAAATGTAATTGTAATTCATAGTGATAATTATTTTGTTAAATATCATGAAAAAAAAATTGTCGGAAAAGCGAGGAGAACGATGTTTTGTTCAAAATTCCATACGTTTTCAGTTGCGAGTTAATCTGCCATCGGAGATAATCGATAGCTTTTGTTTGCCGAGTGTTCCGCTAAATGATCCCAAAAAGGATTAAAAAGTGATAGATTTTTTTTATCATCTTAATATATGAGTATTAATTTTGCAGGTTGTGTTTTGCGGCAATTTCCTGAGGGTGAACCCGCTGTCAATGAAACTCCTGTCGTACGCAATGAGCTACTGGTCACGCGGGGCCTTGAAAGCGCTATTCTTAGAGCATGAGGGGTAAGTCTATAAAGGCCATTATACAAATTACCCCTAAAAAGTATATATATATATATATGTATATCTCTCTATATATATATACATATCTAAAATCCTAACTGATTCACCGGCTCACCTATATAGGTATATCAACGCACAGTTCGAACCATTGGCCTTAGAGACATGAACTAACAAAAGGTTTCCCGAAATTCCGCCATTTAGGAGGAGAGGGGTGACGGGGTTTTAATTTTTATGAATTCCTTTATTGACCAAGTCGATGGAGTCGAAAACTGGGGCACATATGGGATAATATTAATATTAAATAATAAACGAATACCACGCCCAGACAAGCGGGCGACTCACGGTTAGTTGTTGAGTACACTACTTTTTTTCAACAAGCTAAAAGCAAAGAAGAGCACCCACGGTGTGAAGTAATTCTTTAAATCGGCAATGGACTAACACTTGATCACAATTAACAGGTTATTAGCGACACTGAGGCCGTAGATGGTGAATAGCGTTCGACCAAGGTACTTCTGACTCGCTATATATGACTGCCGGAACATTACAACGGTGTTATAACGGCAAATTGATAACGAGGGTGTAGCCCGCCAGGCCTCATATGGCCTCAAGTAATAACATGTTGCTAGAAAATATATTATTCACAGGTACTTCGGCGCCGTCGGCTGCCTCCTGCATTTGGACCTAAACCACAGGAAGGAGAACACGCATCCCACCGCCATGGGCATGGAGACCGGCCAGGCGGACAGGTGAACGTGGGCCTTTCGCCCGGCGACACACGGCTCACATTCTCTCGGCCGTCTGTGTCGCGGTCACGTAATGCATCCCTTTACACTCCCCCCCTCCTACCCCTCTACCACCACTCCCTTCCACAAATGTCATTAACGTACGATATTCGTATCGGTCATATCAGGGTAGTTACAAAATTAAAACACCAACTTATAAATCTTTAATGAAGACCTATCAACTAATATCTTAATCTGGCTCCAAACTAGAGCCAACCCTCTCTCTACTCTGTTACCATATGTCACTGGTAAGGGATCGTCCATTAATTACACAATCCCCGAATGTGCGGGGTTAGAGTTCTGAAATAATCACCACATACCACGAGTGGGATGATGGCGCTTCGTTGTCACGTAATTTCCACCATATATCGCCATTTACTGACGAGTGATTTTAATATGTCACTAAATAAAAGAACATCATGTGATCAATGTACGATCTCTGAATGGGGACTCATAATCAAAAAAAACTATCATGAGCAAAGTGTTTAATTGAAGCATGTTTCTTTAAGAAAATTTCTACAGTTTTTACATGAGGGTATTACTCATTGACCTACATAATATTCTCGTTTGTAGAACACTGGAAAAGATAATTTTTGAATGATTTAGTACATTTGAGTGCGTGCTAAAGAAAGAATTTCCTACAATGTTCCCCGCATTATTTCTCTTTGTCACTCTCGTGTGAAATGCATCATAGACGATAGAAGTGAGAGGACAGCGCACTTTCGCACAGACCGATTAACCGCATGTTTTGTAAAAGGATAGTCTAGAGTCCGTTCCCTGAGCTATAAAGGAGTTTGGATGGTGGTGGTGGTAGTAGTATCTTTGAACCTCCCGGTCAATTTGGCGCCATAATAGGTGTGTTCCAAAAGTAATACTAGTAAGAGTATACTGGGCGAACACGCTTCACCATCAACGGCCTCATTGTCACTTAACATCATGTGTCCATCGAGGTCAAGTTTTGGGGATCATACTAACTGTGCGAGGGAGACGACAATAAGTTTGTCTACGTGAGAAATTCTTTCTAATGCGTGGACCAAATTTTTAATGAACCAAGTGCTATTCTGTATTCGTTAATAGTTTTAAAAATAATAGTTCGGACTGATACATTTCGGGTCATTTAAATGTCACACACTTGCTCTATATACTTTGCGTGGGATAGCTTAGTGCCTCTATTTTACACTATATTTCGCACAATTAATAACTGTTATAAATTCTATTTTATAAATGCAATAATGATATGTGATGCATTTCGATAACAAAGTTAAGTATTAATATTATATATTAATTTATATTCAGATATTGAGTTAAATATTTGTATTTTTAATCTAAGAACGAAATAATCAATCTCGGCGTTTTTAACGACGCTCTGACATTAAATTTTTGGATAAAAAGGTCTATGGTAAAAATCAACATGGATGTACGACATTTAATCTTTTGTCTGTATTTAAAAAAATATCTATAATTTTATGTGACATGTTGTAAATGAAACTGGTTTAGGCTTGTGATAAAATCAAATAAGTATCGATGCTATACCTTATAAATATTTTTTGAAAATGTCAATAAAATTTTCATGAAAAAATATCGATATATCGGTACGATTTCAAATAGAATATATGGCGCACTAAAGGTTAATATATTTATCGTAACATATTATTTGATATTAGTAAATTGGAGGTGGCTTAAAAGCCAAATATTTTCATTCATTCATTATTTAATAATATCCAAAGAAATTATTAAATAATGAATCGTAATTAATTTTCATTCGCCAAATAATAAGTGAACGATCGTTTTCGTGAATGAACCATTAGATAAATTAGAAATGAACCATACGTAATTATTATATCCGAAAAAATCGATTTTCGTACCTTCAGCTAGACGGATGTTTGTAATCCATATATCGATATTTTTAGACCAGCATGAACCGATGAATTTAATTTTACAAAAAACCGTGTTTTTAGCACTCATTTTTTTTTTGATAGAGTGAAAAAAATATTTAAGTAATTTTTAAATGTCTCTTTAAAAGAAAAAAAATCAGATTTTGTACATACCAACATATTTAGATCATTGACATGATTGTATTTGTTAGAAATTTTCCATTCGTAGGCAGTAAATATAAAATTTTAATTGATTGATACTATTGTAACACTATTATGTTTTATCACAAGTTTGAATTAGTTACTTTATAGAGAACATGTTAGAAAAATCTATAAACTTAAGATGTATGTTCCCTGTAAAAGGCAGTTCGATTTTTTGAAAATTCGTCGTCTTTAAAATACGGTTACGGTCACAATTACAATTTTAAATTAAGAACACCAAAACGAAATAAAAATGAAAACTCTGAAATACTTTATAATATGCACCGTAGTGTCTCGATTTTGTCTTTTTTCTTCTTTATCACTCCATTTCATATATTCTATATATATCTATTTATTTTATCAACATTTAACTTATGAAGACGGGAATGATGAACCTTTTAAAGAAACAAATGGTGTTAATAATAATTATTAAAAAAAACTTAAGTGGTTATGGGAGATAGCTATATTAATAATATACTCAAACATTTTTATATACCCTCAAATTATGGCGTGCGTGTGAGTTATTTAAAAAGCCTCAATACGCTATCCCAGCTTTCGACTTTTATTATAAGTCTCATATTCCTCCCGTTAATCTTTATATCCATATAGCTAATTGTATGTCGATTATGCAGAAAGTCAAAAATATATTTTTATCATTGTTACAATACTGCCTAGGTACAGAATAGTTGTTTTTAAATTCTCATTAATGTTATTAATGATGGGCCGTTTGTGGACGAGTTCGTTAATGTCAAAATAAGATTTCTATTGACGACTGTCAGATTTGACATAGTTGTCAATCAGTAACAGAGATGGGCTATTGGTAAACTGCAAGTGTGAAAGAATCAAAATGTAGTAAACGAAAATTCACTGTTCGATATCAGTCCAGCACTATAAGTTTGACACTTTGTACACTCAAGAAAGTGACAGATTCATATACAGTCCAAAATCTTGTAGTTAGACAATTAAAATAGATGTAAAATTGTTAATCGTAATGTATATAAAGTTTTTGTATAATTATAGCTTCTTTTGAAACATTACGAATAGCACAAAATCAATATCATGTATTTGTGCAATTTTTTTTTTAAATTTTGTTGTCGACGGTACCTATTTACGACGCGGGAAAGATATATTACGTGTAAAATTTCGTAATAAAATCGTATCAATTAGGTTAGGCTGCTTGCTGAAACCAGCTTCGAACGTTAATTGAAGAGAGAGATAAAAGTTCTTAAAGTGTCTTCCAGCAATGCATTTCCGTACCTTTAAATTTCATAAATTTTACACTAGAACTACCAACCTTTTTAATGTACCTATATGTAATAACAGGAAACTTAAAAAAAATTTGTAAGATAAATATTTTTGAAAGGATCAAAATTGTTAAATGTAATCTAAAAGAGAAAGTGTTTCGACCATTTGGTGGCACCGGTCATATCGATGTGTTGGTATTTCTAGTGTTCACTATTAGATTCTCGTTTATTATTAAATATTATTAATAATCAATAAAAAGTTTGTAATATCTAGCAAGTGCCTACGAAAATAGTCATTACCCCTGCTCTATTGAAATATTCTATGAATGATTAGTTAGATGTATTAGTAATATATAGTAATAAAAATTAAATAATATTTATATTATTCCTTATGGAAACCAGTTAAATTAATACGGTGATGGAACCTATTCTGTTTAAAAAGAACATTTCTCTCAGAGATGCTTGCGGACTCAAATGTTCATTTAGTACAGTCGCTTGTGAATGTAAAGTAAAGCAATAATAAGTGTTATTTCTTGCCTTAAAATAAGATGTTACGCTTGACCTACGGTCGACTGTACTTCGACGAGTTTCTAAACCTTTTTTTCTTCAATTTCCCACTTTGACAGTGACATGTGAAAATGGCGGCAAATTTATTGTGACAGTTTTAAGAAATACAGTCGTAATAATTATTCACTACATCTACCTATTTTATACGATTATCACATACGAGGTGTATAAAAATATTCCATAATACTAAACATTTTATTAGTGTCAAAAATTTATGATCGCCATTTTTCTAAATTCCATTTCATAATTGACATATGAGTAAATGCTTATTTATAGTTTTCGGTGTTCTTGTTTTTATTTTTTTAATAAAATTATTCTTTTTTTTATGTATCATGAAATTGAAAAATGAAATATTTATAATTGATATAAATTTTGATTGACGATTACATTATTAAACGAAACAGTATAAAGAGAAGTAAAAAAACAAAAACTATTCTCTTTTAACAATAATAATGTCTAATTCATGGGGGAGTGTATTAAGTTGTTTTGTAAATTCTAGTGTACCGGAATTGGATTAGGTATATGGATAGCCGAGTCTAGTGTGGATAGCCGTTATTATATATTTATTCTAAAATCTATCTTCGATCAATTGAATCAAACTAGGCTTAGAGTCAATGTATTAAAAAAAAAGAGAGAACATTTTGTGCGCGCGTCACATATACAAAACTTTTACATATTTTGATAGTTTATTTTCTATTTATTTACTTAAAATATTATTTACCTATGTCGGTTTTGATTTAGTGGAAATAGTTTAAAAAGTAAGGGGTTTTTTCATCAACTATGTGAACTGAAGTTTTTGTAATAATTTTTGGTGTAGATTATATAATGTATAAAATTGAAAACATTATTAATATATTAATACTCGCAATTCGTCTCGGAATAGAGCAATATATTCGTCGAACATTTGTGTCATATATTTATCAAACAAAATTGTTGATCGAAGCATGTGCAAAAGGCAATAAGCAAATGTATGTCTAAATTGTTTAGGTGGATTGGTGGTACTGGAACCTTATTTATAATTTTATGGCAGGGTGTAAGTTTTTTTTTTGTATTAAGAAATATTTTTTTTATGTAACCGTTTGTTAGTCGGCTGATGGCAGGATGTAACAGTTAATGAGAATGGGCTAATATTTTATATGATTAGAAATAAAATAATCTATTATATGCTGTTTCATTTATTGTATTCTTTTTCTATCGTGATTCAATGGCACCGAGATGATGAAGTTTTGTTTAAATATTATGCGAAATATCGATATAGTATCGATATTTATTTCCACCTCTGACACTTGTTTAGACTGCATTCAAGGGCGGTAGTCTCATGCAAGCTCGAAAGTCCGGCGCACCTCATTTGAACAACACAGGGCACTAAACTTAATAAATCATAATTGCTACATAATTTAAATACGACCATTAGAATGAAAAATGTGAAAATCGCCACGTGTATTAATATATTTTTTTTATATACATGCGTATTTAATTGCTCTAGCTTGCGCTGCACGCACCCTTTCCCACCGCCATATTTAGCACGTTCACATGAATACACTGGATAGCACCTATCTGGACAGTCTTAGGCGAAATAGATCTGGAATCTATTTGTAAATTTCTTACAGAGCTTATTCTACGTCGTGCTGTAGAACCCGTAACATATAATGTTGCCACGTGTAGTGACGAAACGCGTTGAGATTGTATTTTGGTAGTAATTAATAATTACGATTAAACAAAGCGGGGGACTAGCAAACTTTTTTTTTGTTTTATTGGCTTTCACAGAGCTCTGAAGAAGACTTAAAACAATAAAATAGAACAAACTGACGTCGACTAGGCGTTACTATTATTTTTTATATGATCATAATTTCAATTTATTATATTTATATGATGAAGATACTTTGTAATTTAGTTAACTTAAGCGAAAGATAATCTTAAATAAATAACAATTTTTCACCCAACAATATCATAAAAATTTAAAGCATTTTTCAGAGCGGCGACGCCATTTACCGTACCCGGAAACGTTTCTTTATTGCGTAACACATTACGCAAATTTCTTTTCTTATTTCTCTGCTGTTTTAGATTTCTTAAAGCTCTTTCATTCTCTTCTGCTTTATAATAGATAACATCGTTCATTATGTTATTTATTAATCGTTCACCGTTGTTTTTCGGCAGCGTTAAATATATCATGCCGTTTTTGTCAAAAAGGTTTTCTAACGAATCCATTTGACGTTCCAAATTTGGCGGCAAAATTGGGTTCCTGTCAGTGTGACCGGGAAAATGTTTTCGCAGTGGATAATTCTCATAGAAGGCAAAATATTGATTTTGATCTTGCAATCTTAGCGGTGTGTGAACAAAATTGAGTCTCGGTCGATACCTATTAAATTGCACGCCATTGAACACGGGCGGCAAACGGCTACAGTGTGCGATGGTTACTGAAATATGAAAAAAAAATAACATAATACAAATCAAAGAATAAATTCTTAAAAAAAAATTATTAAGGTGGGTAGACCTTTTACGAAAGGCACTAGATCTCCATTTTTCTCATCATTACGTCTAGTCAATTACCGGATTTATAAAATCTATTTTTCAACAAGCCGATACTGTATTTACCTAGATCAGCGATACTCAATCTATTTTAATACGGACCACAAACACGTGTTATTGGAGTCGAGGGCTGTAGAAAAATAAAAATTTGCGAAATAAATTGTTACGTCATCGCGAAGATCTGAGAAGTAATTCCGCAAATATTTTACAAAGTCAATAAAATAACCACGAACGAATTTGTATAAACATACATATATATGTGTGTATATATATATATATGTATAACTCTGTTGTATACCAAATGTTAAATGGGACACCGTACTTTAAAATTATAAGTTTCTTCATTGAGTATACAATGGGCGGCCTTATCGCTTGAAGCGATCTCTTCCAGGCAACCTTTGGATGGATAGAGATCGTAAAAAATATGAAATTACGCCGGTATACGCGAAAGTATAAAATATATGAAATATACATAGATACAAAGGTATATATATACATATATACTAATACACATACATAGATAAACACACATCATGAAATTGATTTTGCATGGAAATGAAATATTCGTTAACTAAACGTTTGAAAATAGCTAAAGATTTAGCAATTTATCGAGTATATTTTAATATTACCTAGTAACTAGTATCTCAGCGCAATGTCAGTTTTTTTTTTAATAGGCGCAAAATTCGAAATAGTTGGAAGAGAGCCAACGGTAAAAGTCCAATGGGCAGCATGGGGCTTGAGAACCATCATTTGTATAAAACTGACGTAAATGGTATTTGGCAACAAGCACCTACCACTGACAAATATAGCTGCGGATAGAAGGATTGTTCCAAGCGAAACAGAACATTATAAATGTATATAATATTCACTTTATCTCACTGCATCAATGAATAACTATAGTAAACATAGCTGTAATACTAGCTTTGCAAACAAACGGATATTTAGATATATTTAAATGTAACCGTACGGCGTGCCGAGGGACTTAGAGATTCGTTTAGTTTCGTTCCGAATTCGTAACGCACTGTTGAAACAACGGTTTTACAAACCACAAGAATGGTGTTCACAATTTGAAACAAATTTGTTTTTTTTTTTAATCTTCTCTTGTAACACGAGTAGGAACCCCTGTTGACGCGGTGCGATACGTTCCAATAAGTGTCAGCGCTAAACGAAACAGCGTTATACGAGGCAAATTTAACTCAGTGTCGATATCAAATTACCGTTGGTCTACATTCATCGCTTAAGCGTTAATTTTTTTTCCGATCACCTCTTTATAAGAACTTAAAAGTTTTTTTATAGTGAAAAACTCATTTGTTTTAAGCGCACGCTTTCATAATAAAATATTTAGCCACAAATATTTTGCCTCATATCGATTTAAATAAATTATCGAAACTATTTTGAATAACAGACCTTGTTACTCTTTTGAAGACTATTATAATGACAAAAACCAATGGAGACATGAACAAAACAGAAGTGCATATCTGTAAACTATGTTCATTATTATCCACTATATAATATCTGTCTATGTTTTTATTTTTCTTTTTTTTTTAGTGGGTTGTCTGGAAGAGATTGATTTCGTAGCGATAAGGCCGCGCATTGTATTGTATATTTATATAATCATTTATATTTAATTGTGTTGTAATTTCGTTTCTTTTTTTGGTATACAATAAAGCGTAGTAATATTAATATTATTTAAAAGAGAGTCTCTTAAGTTTCTTGCCTGGTATTCTTCTCAGGCGAGTCTACATCTCGGAACCGGCGTTAGGGTCATATTGATCATACTTAAGCGCCTGTGAAGGCCTTTATGAATAAAATATATTTTGGATTTGATTTTGATTATCTTTATGCACCTAGTAACGTTGATGACAGCTAATAAATCAACTGTGACGCAGTGTAGACACATTCGTACTGGGATTACGACATCGAGAAATTCAGCTGGAAACTTTATTCCGAATAGACCAGCAAAAGAGCGTTGCAAAAGAAACACCAGACGTTCCTAAACTTTTTTTTTTTTTGGTAAATGACACGCATAAATCTGTCTGTGGAATAAATTATCGCTAGCGGTGTTTCCGAACCGATAGGACTTAGAGGCCTTTAAGAAAAGAGCCTATTCCTTCTTCAGCTGCGACTCCCCGAATGTCGCGGCTGTCCGTGGGCGACGGTGATCACTGACCATCAGGTGATCCGCTCGCTAATTTGCCAATTGTACCTATTGAAGATATGTATGTAACATATATTAACAAGTTAACAACGGCATTTAGTTTTAAAATATCACCAAGTTGCAGGATTATTAGCGAAAAACGACAAGTTTTAACGCCGAACACAGAGTAAAGAACACCGTTGTAAATTTTACAAAACATATAGAATTTATCATGGATTCCACTTAATAGGTTAAAAGTAAAGTCTCGCATACCATTCTCAAGTAATTTTCAATTCATATCTATATCCTTATAATATAATTGCATTATTAGTAACTAAAATTTTTACGATTATATTCTGTTATATTCTGCCTAAAGCGAGTACTGCTCTCGATTTTTGTCGTTGTTAAAAAAAATAATTCTCGTGTATCTACATGACATATCAAAAAAAAATGACATAAAAAAAAATAACAGTTGGAAACTGTAATTTACTTCAAATTATCATAGTCCAATCGACATTGATCTTTTTAACATATTTAGCGGTATTTTTTTTTGTGTGCAGTCGTAGATGAATTCGTGTTTCGGGATGTAAATAAATAATTTATAGTCTGTACCATATAAATATTATAATAACTTTCGACCTATGTATTAAGATCAGCTCATATGTTCGCATGAAAAAATGAAGTTATCATTACGTATATATTTATAATCGGCTATGGCTTAACACTTGACCTCAATTTCACTCGATATTGAGTGACTTCGAAACCGTAGATGACGAAACATATTAATAGTCTACAAATCTAAGTAACTAATATATAATAATATTAGTTTATAAATCTCAAAATAGGAGGAAAGTAGAAAACGTGCGAAATATTTTGCACCCGTTCAGTATTACAATTTATCTATGTAGGAATACGTATCTTAAACCGCAGTGTTTAACTTTATAACAGCGAGATAGTAAATTACTTTATCTGTGGTTGAGGCGATGTTATGCAATGATATATTTATTTAAAAATATCCACAACAAAGCCTGCACCCTAACTTAGATAGTTTAAGGCATACATAACTAGTATTACTCCAACATATTGGGTTGGGGGAAAAAGTTTCTTCGCATTTTATATAGAAATTCATAAGGTTTTTTTTTTATAAAGTTTATTTACATTTGACTAAAGTATGTTGGTGCCATTTTGTTGGATAACTTTTTGCCATCTTGTAGGTAGGGACGTGATCCCATTGCTATAAAAATTTTGGAGCTCCGAATCAAAAAACTGTGACAAGTGGTTTTGGCAGTCCTCTCGTGATATTAACCTGACACTGCTTAAGGAATTCAGTAGCGACCGAAACAGATGAAAATCTGAAGGTGCAAGGTCAGGACCATACGGCGGATGCATTAACACCTCCCAGCCAAACTCTCGTAATTTTTGCTGAGTGGCTAAAAATGTGTGAGATCTAGTGCAATCCATGCTAAAAAACCACACCCCTTTTGTTGATTAATTCCGACCGTTTTCTCTCAGTTTTTTGTTTTAATCTCATCAATTTGCATTACAGCTAATCAATGGCCCTACGTGGCTGCAACAGCTCATAATGAATAATACCCTCCCAATCCCACCATACACACAGCATCATGCAAGTTAACCCGGGCTTCGCCACAGTCTGTGAAGCCTGACCGGCCCTTGACAACAATCTTTTTTGCACGTTCTTGTCGTAAGTGATCAACTTTTCATCACCAATTATCAGCTTCTTCGAAAATGCTTCGGTTTCATTACGTCTTAATAAAGAATCAAAAATGAGTACACGGTACATAAGGTTTCTTTCAGTGACCCAAATATCGAGCTCTTTTGTGTACTCAGCTTTTTTCTAATGCGCCAAAACCGTTTGGTGGTCAATTCTCAGTTCTCCAGTCACATCTTAACTACTAATATGCCGATCTTGCTCCACTTTCTCAAAAATTGCATCAGTTCTGTCAGTAACAGGGCGACCAGAGTGACGTGCATATTTGATTTCAAAATTTCCGGATTGAAAACACATACCAAATTTGCGCTACTCGCACGCACTACTGCATTAGGTCCATAAACATCACAATTTTTTTTTTGCGGCTTCTGTTGCGTTTTTACTTTTTTTGTAGTAAAACTTTAAAATGTATCGAATTTATTAAATTCACTCATTTTAACAATAACACATACACATGAGAATCACACATTTTCCTAATTTGAATTTAGAATTATCTCAAAAGTGATTTTATTACAAGTTCATACATACTATATGCGAAAACACTTTTTCCCCAACCATTTATTTAGCTGGCTGAACGTTAATGATTTTGCCGATTTTCTTTAGTCGTAAGTCCGTATTTTGAAAACTAATGACAAGAAGTTTTTAAATATGAAACTTTTTAACGCCGATTTTGAAACTCATTTTAAGTATTAACATAAAGTTTCTTCAATAACAAAAAAAAATACAATAAAAAAGTAAAAACTTCTAGGAGAGAATTATTCTTACGTTTCTCATAGCATTAAAAAAATAATAATATATTAAAAATTTAAAACAAAATTGATAGAACATTTCTATTGTTAAATTCTAAATAGAATTTATCCGCCCCAATGGCGCAGAAGTTAAGCTCGCTATGTTACATAGTAATCCCAGTTTGATTCCAAGATAAATGAAGTTTGCTTTGGCTATTTGATATTCTCCGAGCCCGCCCCACTACCACGCTTAACACTAGATTTACGAGACCCGTCATTTTGACCGAACAACCCTAAAGTCCTATACAGTAATATGCGTTAGACTTTTTAAACTTTTTACACTGCCTCTGGCGACATTGCTTTATACCTTCTATTGCAAAACTGAAAAAAAAAATGAAATTACTTCAATGCACAAAATTACTAAAGACTCGAGGGCGAAACAATGAAAAAATGTCCGTATATCTAGTATCAATGCTAATCAGCCGATATCACAGCGTTACTGTGTTCCGGCGGTCGTATTTAAGGGCCAGAGTATGCTGAGCGAGCAGGCTTCCCTCTCTTCAGCATGAACGCTTAACATCATGCGAAATTTAGGTCAAATGGTAAATGGTTGCCGACAAAAAAATAAAATCTAAATCAAGTTCAATGCAATACACGTAAGCTAGTTGAATAAAAAATAATTAACGACTCACACGAAAACGCAATGTAACATCCATATAAACTACACTTCGACATTTTGTTATACAAACGAACTGGCCGCGTGAAATTTTGAAGCAAACTTTCGTTGGATTTTTATTGATAGCAATTCTATGGTCAATATCACTTCGAAATTGGTTGTATTGTTGATTGATTGTATTTTTTTTAATTCAGCATGCTTATATACGCATGGCTTTGTTAACTTTGACTCAAGACTGGTGTTGACGGAAGCCAACAATAATTTTACAACTCTTCCAGTTTTTTGTCGGTCATGAACCAACATTAGATCTCGAATTCACCTAATGTTGAGTGACAATGAAGCTGCAGATATCGAAGCGTGTTCGACCAGAATAATTCTGGCTCTCGCATGTATGACTGCTGGAATACAACATTGCTGTAATAGTGGCAAAGTGACATTGAGGGCGGTAGCTAGCCAGGCGGGTCCGAAAAACCCTACCCCCATCCAGACTCCACTACTCCTGTGGTTAAAAAGCGGAGGCAGTAAAAAGTAGGGTTTTTTTTTTAAATTATATAAACTAATGCCATAGAAATAAAGATTAAGGCCCTGTATCATATTTTATATACAGATAATAAATAGACAGATGTCACTTCGTAATTAAAATATTTGAGATTTGAACACCTCCGTGGCGCAGTGGTTGACCTATCGCTTTGTAACATGGTTACCTGGTTCAATACCGTGGCGACATAAAGAAAGAAGTCCGGTGGTGAGGTTTTTTCGTACACACCTAATTAACCACCCACATTTGCCGTGTTCCGGCAGTCATACGTGAGAGAGCTAGAGTATTTTGGAAAAGCGCACTTTTTCAGCTACGGTCACCTCCACACTTAGCATCGCGTGAAATCGCAGTCAGATTTGCTGGATTGTTAAATAAAATATACACTACTTTGATGAAATATTTATTTTTTACCTACAACTTGTATATAGAACCATTCATAATTTATTAACTATTAGCATTTAACATTTTCTATAACATTGGTACCACATACCAAACTCCTTCCGATTCCGTTAATAAAATTAAAAAATAATAATATTTACCAATGAAACTTATTAACAATTAAGTAGCTGCATGTTCGTTTTGCATTAACTACAAATATATTTTATCTTATATAAGTGAATTAGAACCAAAATGAAGGAGGCCGATTCCAAAAATATCTATCCTTTTTTCAATATGTGCTAAATGTAAAAAAATCAAAAGCATATTGCAAAAAAACACATTACATTATTTAAAAAAAAAACTAACCGACCCATCGGGAAAATATTCCCTAACGGTGTTGACCAATTTTGTTCTTTATCCACTCATATATTGATTCATATTCTATCGTATCTGCAATTACTGGTGCCATATTTTTTTAGCTCCCACTAAAAAGCGAACAACGTTTTTCTCCAATAAAAAAATAATAATTATTTACTATACGCTTAGACAATGCAACTTAAAAATCAGAAATAATCATTAAAAAAGTAAAGAGAATATTAATCACAAGCAATAACGATTTATCAATTTTTTTCTAACAATAATTTTACGCGGGAAAATAGCAAGCAACGGTCAAAGAAACTCTTTGGATGATGTCACATGTATATAACATGTGACATCATCCAAAGAGTTTCTTTTGTTTTGAATACAGGAATACAAATGTAATAAAATTTGCAAAATAAATCAACACTAATCTATTTCTATAGATTTTTATTGTCTAACATCTGAAACAGATTTTTTCGACATGTTCATTTGTCATAAATTAAATTGGCATCTTGTTCGTTGTTACAAGCAATTTAAGGTAATAATCGTGAAGCTGTAGTAATTTATTTATAAGGAAACATAATTTTCACTACTATTTTACGTTACGAAAAACGAATTACAATAAAATTATTGCATTTTTCCTCATATTACACTTTTCTTATGTATAAACGTATATACTTGTCACTAAGCATTTATTTGTCCGATATTAGTAGAAATAATCAATCCCAATAAATTAATAATCCTTTTCATTATTATTACATCAAAATAATGCAACGGAAATTTTAAATATTAGAAAATTTTATGTAAAATATATTATAAATTCTAATATTTTTTTAAAACTACAATTAACAGACGATTTAATGTGAAAAACATCTTAAAGTTGCTTTCGTACTATAAGACGCAGTCAAAATTTGAGTCCTGTTTTCTTTCAGCGTCTCATATTACTAGAAATAAGGTATTTGTAGGGAACGAAGAGAAGTTTTAAAATTATTATACTAATACTAATAAAAGATTATAAAAACCCCGGCCTAGTAAGAATGAAAATTAGTAATTTGTTTCGAGAAAGTGGTGCGTGCGATTTTTGATATTTGGCATCTTTTATTACTCATAAAAATAAATAAAAAAATAGGCATTTTGTGTTATGAAATTTATCACACTTTCTGTTTTTATTTATCAAAATTAATAATAATAATAATAACATTATCAACCGATAAATAAATTATTACGTCTTAATCTATTATGTAAAACAATAAACAATTATAATATATTTCTTGGAAATATTAATTCATTCGATTGTTCAATGTTGACCCAAAAGTTAAGCAATACAATTATATTTTCACAGCGCGTGACGTGTTTCATAAAAAAAAAAAACTGTATCTACAAGCGATAGGAAATCGGTTGCTCGCTTGGCTCGTGAATATGGATGGTGTTGTGGTTTCTACCATTCCCGTATTGTCAATCTACCGTCGAACGCCTGGCGTTTCTTGGTGGCGGTCATATCTCAACGTCCACCCATGACGAAGGTCTTAACATTTTGAATAAATTAAAAAAATCACTATCTGCGACCGACATTTTTACTAAGCTAATATTTAACTACCCCCTAAGTATCCAAACACTGACTATACTTAACATAGATCGGCGAATGACCTAAAATCTGATGGTATACATGATACCACAGTCTACTATAGTAATTATGCAGTTTATGTAATGCATTAACTATCGATTGTCGGTTAAATTTTCTAAACAAATGAAGTGACTGCACTGGAGTTTGAGTGGGCCTTAGACATTTTTTAAATGTATGTAGGAGTAGCAGTGAGAGGGTTAATTATTTACAACCCTTTGCGGACGTGATAGTCACTGTGTTCCGCGTGAGGGGCGATATAATCTTTCGGAGTAAACAACCTTCATGTATGTAAATATAGATAGACAACCCAAATATGACGTTTATATGATATATATATATATATATATAT
>DWQX01002168.1:0-23132 GCA_018245475.1 Pharmacophagus antenor
CAATAACATACAACTAACCAATACTAACTAAACAGTAATATCCAACTATCCACTGAAAGTGCCTCCATGTGTGCAGTGGTTTACCACTTGCTTTGTAGCACAGAGGTCCCGGGTTCGATACCCTGGCCACATGAGTAGTAGAGTTTTAAATGGTGGCATGGTAAATAACGGTATAAACTATATTTCAGAAATTTAAAAAAGTTAGCAAACGTAGCCATTTATAACTTTTTTTTTTAACTAATTATTTTCATGAAACTCCACAAAAGTAGCAAATAAATTAAAAAAATTCTTGAAACAAAAATATTTTTTTCCTATTATTTTCTGCAAATCAAAAGGCTTAGGCTCTCTTGTCAGATCGTTGTAATATTGTAATACGGCTGAAGTGAAATTTACAAATCCTAAGTCCACCAAATGAAGACTGTACTGATGGATGCTTCCCTAGCCGTTGTTTATCTCATCGCGTTGCATTAAATCCGGATTTTATTGTTTAAACGTCGTATTAGGAACACTTGCGGGCGCTTTGTATCTCGGCAGACGTATTTTAGGCCCACATAAAGGACGTTTCACGCTCGCTCCGTGATATTATAATTTGTGGATCCACTAGTGTGCTGCGCAGGACGCAGATTTATGAAACAAAAAATAATGCCTTATATCAGTTTAATAACTAAGCAAAAGTTTTTCGCGGTACATACGTTATTTGAGTGCTAAATACTGAAATATATTCCGAAGGAATATATTTCAATAAGAAGAATAAATAAATTCAATGTATTTAAATTTTGGTAATTTTAACACAAAGTTTAGTTTACAGACATTAACGTCTTTCTTTTCGAGACCATAGTAATTTAATAAATTAATTAGACCACATATTTACTTTTTAAGAAAAAAAATGTTGCCACAGAGGAAAACTAAACAATAAAGATTCGGACACACATGTGAATTTTTTAATGAACGTTATTGTGTCATAATGACCGGTCCCGAAACCCAGTGTTAGTCATACTTTAATAAAATATATAAAGAGGACATTTAGGAACTGAAGTTGCATCTGTCGATTTGGTTGTCATTTATTCAATCTGTTTTGCGGAATCACCATAGACGGATATAGCGTTCCACAACACATGCAAATGATAAAATTGTTTTATCACAATCGGTGTTCTGTTCGGCTCACGTAACGCGCGCTTCGTCCGTTTCACGGTCGCCATGGTCGTTCATGTACCGAGAGAAATATTCGTAGTATAGTAGATAAATTTAAGTTCAGTGGCTCATCAAACAATGAACGAACACTAGTCGAAATGATAAAGACTAGACAACAAATTAAAGAGATAAACTTTCTTATAATTAATCAATATTCATCTAATTTTTTTATTACTTATCGGCTAACATTTGACTTCTGTTTCACCTGTTGTGAAGTGACAATGAGGCCGTTAATAGTGGACTGCCTAGAATGCTTGTGCTGTCCAGAAAATAGCAATGATATTGTGGCGGCAGATTGATATTGGGGGTGGTAGCAGGCTAGTTAAAGCTTAATGTCAATCTGCCATGTCAAACCCGCTTAGCAGGCAGGTTTGAAAAATCCTACCACCTCTTCTACTCTTATTACACGAAAATTACGAACGGCAGTAAAGTATGCACATTGTTTTACAAAAACAAAATCCCGAATATTAAAAAAAAACATTATTATTAAATCAAACCTGACAAAATTGTGTACTATTATCTGTTTCCCCTTTTAAAGAGGTTGAAAAGTCAATAGAGGGCCCCCGAGATTGTTACATCTGAATGGCGTCAGGTGTAAATAGGACAGTTGCTATTTAATTTAGGAGGTCCCTTGATAACCGCTTGGAAAGCAATAACGTGGGCTTCCATCTTTATTATATAAGCAATTACGGAAAACATCACAAGGGAATTAGTTCGTAATTTATTTTAATAATATAACGTTTCTCTAATCCAACATTATAAACATAAATAAAATATATTGTTTGAATTTTACATAAATACGTAATACTTTGTAAATACATATTATTTTTTAATAATGGATATATCATATGGATGCGTACAATTTGTATACTCATTTATTTACGTATAATCTTTTTTGTCTTCACAGCCCTAAGGTGGACTGGTAGAGAATGCTATTTGGCAATAAGTCCGCCTTATACAAGATTATGTGCGTTAAAGATTTTAAATAAATAAATATTTTATGGAAACTGGTTTTCTTAGTCCTAGACAATTACGGTTTCCTTCGCAGCTTAAGATGGAATCCTTACGTGCAAGGAACCGGTTCAAGTGTGCTTTGTTCGCTAAACATCTTAAAAGTCAGAACTATATTGCTTTTTTACCGGAAATTGGTGGTCTATCTATGTTGTTAAGCAATTGAATAAATGGTAAGCGTTAAAATGTTTTTGTTTGATGGACTCTAGAAATAAACATTATAGTTTATACATAGTTAATTTTATAGAAACATTTTATACTGTAAGAAATTAACACATCCACGTGTACCAATTATATAACTTTTAATTTAATATAAATAAAGTATGGGAAAGCCGCTAACCGTCTTTGATTGCAAAAATTTCTCCTCTTTCAGCTTCAAAATGATTTGCGAGGCTTTAATATTGACAAGTATTTGTTTGCGAAGATCAAAGGATGAGATGACTTGTTGCCAGTGACAAAGGCCCTGTTTCCACTTAGACGAAACAAATTAATTAAACAATGCTTTTAACAATTTCCATTTTTTTTTTATATTGTTTACGCTAATTGAATGCGAGAAATATCCAATGATAAAAATATCATATGCAATCATAAAGTGCACTTAAATAAAATAATCTAGGAACTGTGAAAATATAATATTCACTAACTCACATCTTCTGTATCCATAATAAAAGTAGTAACTTTTCAATTTCGCTGTTAACTTTTAATTCATTGGTACTTATCTGTTTTTTCTTATGTGTTATAGAAGAAAATGAATTAATAATAATATCCTTTTCAAACTGCTTTTCTTTTAATTGTGTAGCATAGAGAGAAAAGAGAAAATTGCGAGATTATTATTCGATGATGTCGATCTCTACTGTGATTGTAAGAATTTTTCGATCCGACCTGGTGTTTCGATAAGCTTTAATATTCTGTCTGTTATTGGTTTACACACATCTGTATGTCATAACTTATAGTTGTCATCTAAAATCAAACGTGCCTTTATAAATAAAATGAATCTTAATAAGATAATGTTATTTTCATTCACACACGTAATTAACTTTATTATAAGACAAAGCAATTAAGATTATTTCTCGAAAACTAAAATCAAACTATGAGATTTTTAAAAATGTAATTTTTTAATAACTTAAAAGAAATGTCTTGTATTTTATCAAGATGTATTATCTTAAACCATTTAAAGGGATCATAAATATTTTACTATCGTAGGGCTTGAGTGGTTTACATTATGCGTAAAACTCGTAATCTTCAAACCCTGTCAGTTTGCATCAGGTAAGGTACATAAAATATTATAAGGTACGCTTTTATGGTTGTTCAGTGTGAGTGTTTTTAACATTAAGCATTTGGAATGGCTCTGTTTACTGTTATCTAAACCTATGAAAGTTCTTATTTGCTTTATTTAGAAATAGTCTTGTGTGCAAAAGCATATACTTTAGATTGATTATGTATGTTTAATCGTGTAAAGTAAATACGTCATCCTTCATTATCGTATGATGCGATACATTCTTTCAACTATAACAAATAATATAAAATTGTCAGTATTTTTCATTTGATATAGGTTAACACACACACTTCACTACAATTATTCTGCAATGCCACCACGCATAGACAAAGTGTGTCTGTTTATTCGTTTACATTTGACATATTACGTTCGCGTGCGTAGAATTTAAATCGAAAAAGTCTGAAGGTATTTGCTGGTTGTATCAAGTAATCGTAATCCATGATACGTAACACATGTGGGCTAAAATTAAAAAGTATTTCTTAACACGAGCTTAAAAATATTTTCTGAACTGGTGATGAAATAAATTCTGGCGTTTTCTTGGTAATTGGCTGCGAATAAATATTCGTGTCATCCGGTAATACCGCTTGAGCCGAATATTTACTATACTGCTAATTTTCAGGTTAAACAGAGGCTAATTTCTTACCCGCATTTCGGCAATACGATATTGGTAACGTTCGATTTACGCTTCAAAATGCATGATTACAAATTTTGTATCGCCTATACCACATTAATACGTGATCCTAATGTGTAGTGCATGACATCCCGAATCCATTCATGGTCATTTATAGATGACATACACAGTACAAATATGTAACAGTTTTTACGAAATGTATATAAAGAACTGGGTAATTCTTCATTGGAGGTAGGTACTACGTCAAACGCAGTGGGCACTCGGGTCAGATTAATTTTGCGCGTCGGATACAGCATTCGATTACATTATTAACAAACAATACCCTGCATCATATTAATTAATACACTTTGTCAGTAACACTGCCCTTCGCCGAGTGCTCGTCGGTCGATTTTCACCTATACGATTATGTCATTAAATGGCATACATATAACGTAACGCTTTTAAACAAAGCAATGAAATAAATCCGTTGTAATATTTCGGTTTTAATATCTCATTTCCATCCGGTTTTCATTATCTTATTGTGTATAAATTATATTAAAATATCGTTGGGGTGTTGAAGTATTTACGGACTGCGTTTTGGGATCTGGATGTATCCTAAGGGTTGAATTATCTGACATTGGCATCTAACCACTAGTATATCGAGACCAAAATTGTTATAGACTAAGAAGTGATTTAATAAATTTTAGATTTATTATTAATTATTATTTCTTCTCAATATATTTTATTATGTTTCCGCATTTTCGTTTAATGTGAATACAATACAAATTACTAAAACAGTTTATGATGTTTTTATGCATTAATACAGTTTAGTTGTTTTAAAAAACAAGCAAGTAGTTAATTTATAATAGAAAATGACTAATAGCCATAATTTAAAGTTAGAAACATTTAATTTGCTTATAGGGCAAATCGAATAATTGGTTTCGGACCTAACAGAGTCCCTTGATAATCCTTTTAAAGTTTAATAACTTCAGCTGCTGTGATAAATTATTACCAAACTAACTTGAACACGTAAAAAAACTAGTTAAAAAGATACAGTGTATTTAGCAACATAAATTAATAAAACACAAAATTTTTATGCCTTGGTCTAGTAACTACCTACTAATCGCATTTTCTTTACCACTTATGTAAAGATTAGAGGTAATGCCACAGAAAATTTTAGCAGCTTACATTATCAACGAATTATTTTCTTAATGTAGAGAATGCTACAGTTCTTTTATTAAAGATGAAGAAAAATTATTTATTTTAGAATCTTTCTGACTAAATGCCTTTCTTTTTGACTCCCTTCGTGTACCAGTGGTTTACCCGTTTGCGTTGTAACGCGAAGGTCCCGGGTTTGATTTCCGTGTCATAGAAGTAGTGGAATCTGGATGGTGGTAAGTTTTTTTTATCATATTTTTTATTTAACGCGTATTTATCGAAATAATAATAGAAATATTAGGATCGTGCTTATGAAACACATATACTATTTATTTATAACTTATTATTACACCGTACTATTAATTTTTTAACTTATACTTATTTCAATAAATTGTTCATACAACCGCAAGGTTTCCCCACTATTACAGTTTAATAATTAAGATGTTTAAGTTAATAAAATCTAATTTGACACTAAAATAAACTCAAAGTTGTTAGGTCGAAATCACTTGTCGAAGCCTTCGTGGCGCATTGTAATTTGTTTACTGACAAAGTTTACGGGATAAATTGAATTGTTCGCTGTGACAAAGACTTTGTTTAGAATTAGAAGGGGTCGTTTGTTGAGTGCTTAGAAATTGTGATGCAAAAATAAATCTTACTCTAACCTGATTTTTATATAGGATTCTTTCGTGTTGATTTTTCTCACCTCAACCTCAACCTCGTTTCTCATCTCTCGACTTTCGATCAAGGCAATGTGGCGGGCAGGAGACGGACGACTAGCCAAAGATCTTATCGTATAATTAAAAAGAAATAAATCTGGGAAATAAGTCTAAAAGTGGTGAAAAAGCAACGCAAAACTTCAATCAACATTTTCGCAAATTTTTATGGAAATCCCTATTTACACTACATAAGGGTCAAGTGTGTGATTTTGAATCGATTATGGTTTTATAAATGAGTACTCTTTTTTGGTCATAGTTTAAATTATGTTTACCTTGATATATATAAGATAGAATATTTACTGGATTGGATTTAAACATGCTGTATCTTTCATCTAAATCACCTGAAATGGTTATAAAAATTTCAATGGTCGTGAGTACTTACATTATGCGTGAAGCTCTAATCCCCTGAGAAGCTATTAACCTGTGGCGTTTATAAGGGTAAATGTAAAACCGATAGATTTACATGTCGGTAAATTTTTATTTAAAATGTTCATAATTTTGCCCATAATTGCAAAAACAATTTTCGTTGACTGTGAGGTATAATTGAAATATTTAACTATTATGTCTATATAGATACATTGTTTCTAATCATCTCTATGTATTTAAATGAACAACATATTTACGCTGAATTAACTGTCTACTAGTTAACGACCGGTTACGTTAAAATGTTAATTAATTAATGCCGTTTTCTGATAAATGTAAACACTCGTGTACACAAAGAAGAGACAATTTATTTTTATGTTATTTTTTTTTTTACATACACCTTTTTGTTAACTGGTAATGACGTATATATTGGTAATCGCTTTCGCCTATTAAATTAATTCCTGTTAAAAACAGCAAAAACCCAAAATCTAATCGTAATCCAAACCATGGTATAATTATTTATTATAATTGTGCAAAGATCAATGTAATTCACAATATTCCTCGTGTCCAAGAATAGATGCTACAAATGCAGATACATTAGTGAAATTTATTTTGGAATCCCACCCGGAAAAGCACTTTAGTTACAGTTATTTTTGTAAAAGTCGAAACAGCAAAATTGATTAGGCTATTTAGAAACTTTGCGGAGATGTGGTAAGAGTGTGTGTCTTTATAAAGAATTCACAGATATGTTCATTCAAAAATATATTAATAATTTTATAAATACTCCATCCAAAAATTTTAAACACTCAATTTTCCAAATATCTTTATAAAGTATTGTGGAGTATGTAAGTTTTACGTACCTATTTATTTTCTAATCGGCGGATTATTCTGATACTTACGTAGCTAACATAAATAGAATAAAAGTCTTCAATTATTAATTCATAAATTTTAATCTATAATTTATCGTTTCACTTTGCGGAACTCCACGTCTCAACAAAACAAAAAATCTCGTGCCGTCGGACCAGCAATATCTCCCTAAGATACTGCGTGTGTGGTGAAACGCAATAATATTATATTTTAGTTGTACAATTTGTCATAAAACAAAGTGGAAATTAGCAATTTTTTTATTTTATCGAATTTTAATTAACTTATTTTTTTATGTATAAGAGAAATTGTACACGGGCCTATGTTTTATAGGTCAACCCTCTATATTATAAAAGCCCAGTATATAATGTGAAATATTGTTTATATTATGTATGGTGCTTTTATGACATTTACCTAAATTTATCTACATATTTATGAGTATATAGATAACATTCAGTGGGCATCTAAATAAATTGTTGATAAAATTTTTTAATGTACAAAAATTTCTTATATACTTATAAGAGATTTCTTATTTCGAAGTAAATCATTTACGCCTTAAAATGTGGTGGAATTGAATATATTTATCTAATACTATTGTTAACGTTTATAGGAATCCTTGTGGATTACCATGCAATGTTATTAATAATATTATATGAGATGATATAATTTTTTGTAAAAATTTAATATTACGGACAAATAATAGGTAACCTTGTAATAGGAAACCTTGAAGTATGCATGTGAGTCAATATTCAGACAGAATAATGTCATAGCTACACATGAGAACATATTACGTTGCTAAGCAAACGATTTAAAAAGTAGAAGACGTAAATCGAGTTCCTTATATGCTTCAACAACATTTGCACAGTTGAAAATTTTTATATATAATAGAGAAATTCAATTGATCGGGAAATAATAATGACTAGCGAAGTCTGGTAAAGAAGCCTAGAAGTATGCGAGCAAATATTATGTAGACTATATAATTGTACCCCGGAGAGCATATAGCGTGTTTAAGCAAACGCTTTATCAGATAAGAGATGTAACTCGAGCACCTTATTTGTTTAAAAACAAACACTGTTTGCCCAGTTGAAACATTTGAGCATAGTTGTCGTTTTTATCATCCCTAAGTTATAGGTCGCTGTGGCAATGTGATATTTGCCGACAGATTATAACATTTTAGTTTTTTTCTTTTTTCAACTTTTGCTGGTGTTTTCTTATGTGTTAAAACTTTCACATTTACGTATTTAAAAGTTATATTGAATTACGTCTTTTACAGCCCGTACTCCAGTTTATATAAATTAAGTGCTAAATGATCCGAAATAAAGGAGAGGTATTTTCTGGTGCCTTAATATAACGTCTCAAAATTTATATCTACTATATGTATGTACATTCACCTATGCATTACGAACGGACTAAGTAACTGAATTGATTGATTGCTCTGTCATTGTGATAACTTCATCCACAAAGTAATGTGGAATCAGAATAGTTACACGCCAATGACTATTTTCACTTCATTCACTGCGCAAAGTTCCGGCCAGATAATTTGAAATAATTTATATAAGACTTAAATGCTATTTGCAATATATTTCTATTTACTTAAATAAACAATTTTTGTGACAATAATCTTAGATATAATATTATGATTTGCACATTAAGTCTATAATAGCTAGTTTTAAAAACCTGTAAGTATCGATAATGAAGTGTTTTTGGATTTTTTATTTTTGTTGAAAAACCTCGAAGCAAAAAAAAAATAATTAAACAGGTCCATTTGAATTTCAATAACTTACTTAACATCTTTTATTTTTTCATGTAAAATATTTACTACGATTCCCGTTTTTTGTATGAGAAACGACGACTTATCTTAAATTCTTACCGCATAAAAACCTCACGGTTGCCTTATTCTCTTCATGTGTGATGACTCAAACCGCTGCAAGATATTGGAAAAATAATATTTTATTTTTCATAGGTTCTTCCTCACATAATTTAATAGATAATCAATGTAGTTAGCGCTCCGGTTCTTCGTTAATGGCGTTAGGCGCCAATGAGATAATTGCCTTTTGATTTAAAGGTCCTTTCTGAACTTGGCAGTAGACAATAGTTTAGAATTGAGCATTTATTACGTTAGGGTTGAAAGCTAAACGTCTTGAAATGTACAATTAACACATGAATATTAAAATTAATTTGGGGAACCTCAAACACACGAAATTATGTAGAGAAAATTTATGCTTACCTTTGCTTATCTGGATTAAATTAGATCTCTAGCTCACAACTTTTCTCTTTACTTTTCTTGCTTGTGGTATACAAAGTATAATTCCTCGACTGTTGTTATTCATTAATAATAATGATTCATTCTAAGTTTGCACAGATTAGATCCGAAATATGTGGAGGGTACGATTTGTAAATCTAAGGTCGATACGGTACGGTACGGTAATGTTATATTAATGTACACTGCGAATTGAAATCATAAACAAAAAATATTTAAATAGCATATCCAAACGGTTCACTTTTCACCTGTCCCATCGAAATATTTCACAAAATACCGCTTACATCAAATTAAGACGGGTCACTTGTTCTTTTATTCAAGGGTTAATAATAGACATTCACTTGTGGATATTGTACAGCGACAATATATTAAAGAAAACATTCTTTCTTTATCTTATCATTTGTTATTTTATATTTGTAAAACATTAACGTAAAATTATATATTAATTTCTTCTTAATATTTTGCATGTAAACATTTTGAATGTAGTAAATCTCTCATTTCACTGCCTGTTATATACTATAACAGGGTACAAAGTTCCTCCTACATATATTATTTTATGTGGACATATGCATAAATGTTAATAATCTCCAGCATAGGTTTTTAACTATAATCTTTGATAACATGATTGTTAGATTTCGTATTGTGAGGATCTTCTGTTATCTTTTTTTCTGCTGAATATGTGAAAGCAGTCTAAACGTTATGATCAATACACTATTTCTCCTTAAAAACAAAATCCATAAACTAATGAAGCGAAACAAAGTTCACAGATACCGCAGTGAAATTTCATAACCACCTACTATATAATGTGATTGTGCTCTGAATAATTTATCAATATTATTCATTACTCGAACCCTTTCCTGTGCCAGATAAGCCTAAACTTCTTATTTATGTATACCGTAACGTTCGCCATGGGAACTCGGCACAAATTGTTTTTCCGTTTGGTTCATTTAATTGGAGTTTTCAGGGGCTTCTTCCTTAACTGTGATTGTCTATTTGTGTCGATTTTTTTTAGCAGTTAGCAGTTACTCTTATGAATTTGTGAACGATTCTCTAGTCTTGCTTTGAGGAATATCAAGAAAATAAGGAGAAGTGGTAGCCAAAAACCTAAGTCAAATACTACACAAGAAAAATTCTAGAAAAGAGTTTCCCAAGGTGGAGAGTAGGCCCCACAAAGATGCAATTCTGTCATGTAGTAGTAATTTAGAAAAAAAACAAATATAATTCATTACATTTTTCTTTGTTTCTGAAGAGTATTGAATAAAAATTGCAAGGGTCGAGGAGGACATAGAAAAATTGTTTTACTCAGAAGTGGGATGTGAGACCAAATAGGTTGAGAAACACTGTTCTAGAAAGTAGAAAACTCACCTGTAAAAACAATAATAATAAATATTCTGTCACACATCTGGTACTGCTAATAATAATTTAAGTGTCAAAATTAAAATACCACATGTTTTAATGTATATATATATATATATACATCTCTTCACAAACACGGACTCGCAGGCTTCGAATTGTGTAACTAAGAGTTCGGCTTCAAATATATAATTGCTAAATTAACTTCGGTTCTGATCAATTAGAATGTCTTTAATTTTTCTTAAAAAGACATTAAATAATGGTGTTATAATCTTAAATGACAATCGATTTATGAGCATTACAAACTGTATCGTTTAATGTAATAAAGGATAAAATGATTCGCTGGTTGCAGTGACAAGTAAGAGGAATGTGCCTAAGTAAATACGAAACAAAAAAAAAATATCGGGTTTCTCTATCGTTCGCGCGCGCTAACATAACTAACTCGCACGTAACTTGTGTAAATATGTTGTGATAATGAACCCAGTATGCATTGACCCTGTGATAACGTATCTTCACAATGCAGCAGGCCGATTCTGTCGGAAGTGTTGTGTTGTGAAAATTATCTAAGCGAAACAGCTGGAGTTCATTTTTATTCATAATAATTATACGTGTATTATATATTTCCATCGTCGTAGCTCCACAAGTTTTTGTATGACTGTCGAAATATATCTGTTATGGCGATAGACTGACATTGGAGCGAGACGGGTTCGAAAAACCCTATCACTATCCATACTCCATCACTGATATGGCACGGGAATCGAACTCGGGGCCTCCATGTTACAAGAGTAGTGGTAAACCACTGCGCCACGGAGTTTTATTTATTAACATTAGATTTACGGACACATTTTTATGGTTTTCTTTTCGTGTCTGTAGTAATTTTGTACATTATTGCGTTGTTATTTTTATTGTTTTGCAATAAAATATAGAACAATGTTGTTAGAGACAGTATAAAAAAATAAAAAGTCACACGGATATTAGTATGCGAAACTTTTTATCTAGGGTTGGTCCGTCGAAATGATGGGTCCGGTAAATCTAGTGTTAAATTGTAAAAACAACCTTAATTATTAAGAACATACATATTGGTCAACTTACTTTTGTGGTTTGATTTGTATACGCAAGGTAAATAATAACTTCGCTCACTTGCAACAAACATAAATTCATAAAATATAAAAAAAATTACAAATCTTATTAAAAGCGACGGTATTACGGTATTAACACGCCCGTGATTTTACCTGTAACAATAATAGGAATAAAAACGTTGTTTGATTCTCTCCTCCACAATCATTGGAGTAAAGAATGTTTCACGATTGTTTCCGCTTTTCTTTTTCAAGTCCAATCAATCCAAGGAAAACTGTATACACATAAACATCATTCTCTTGTTTTGTTATAAAATACAATTCTTCTACATAACACGGAATGATTATAACAAGTGATACAAAAGAAATTATATATTTTCCTGCTCTCTGATCGTCGATTCAAAGTATTTTCCGGTTTTACTTCAAGTAAATGTAAATATTCGTATATTTCAATCGTAAGGTATAATCAAAATCACGATATTTGATTTTATTTTTTATCTCTTACGACGTGGTTGTGGCATCTATATTATTTTTATTTATTTTCAACGTGTGTATATTGAAAATGTGGAAAGTCGTCAGAATCTAAGTGGAAATGTTTAATTCGTTCAATTGAAAATATCAAATGAAACTAACGTCAATTTTAATAAAAAAAAAAACATATTTTTACACTGATATTCTTAACAAATTTTGTAAAGTTTTGTTTTACGTCGAGTTTTATTTTAAGTGGAATGTCAGAACTATGGTATAACTTTTAGCTTCATTGTCGGTCTCGGAGAGGCATTACACTTTAGGTGTCTCGCTGTGTTAGGTAAATTCAAAAAGTTTAATCAAATTGTGTTTTGCGATAATAAAACTTTCTACTTTTACTGAAATAAAATAAAACACATTCTAGATTATAAATGCAAATATTTTAAGTACAACAATGACTTTGAATTGAGTGGAACTTCTAAAATGAATCCATTTAGAGAATATTTAGAAATTAGGGCTTCTAAGAAATTGCTTATAACAATAAGTTAATTCAATATAGCAAATGTTTAGGATTTAAATTGTATTGTTTTGAGGTTCGTTACTTAAAAATTGGTATAAAAATATATTGTAAGCTGGAGATAGACGGTGGTAACATCACTAAAAGATGTTTTAATTCGAATGGATTAACATTTCCATATTACTAACCGTAAATAGAATTTAACTCTTCTATGGTATCTGGGAAATGATGAGGCAATGATTGATCAATATATTTACCCACAGGCACATAATTATCAACTAATATTCCTGTAAACGGTCGGTAAACCTAGTATGTTACTCAGATATTCGCTCATAATAAACATGTATTTCTCTTGTGTATTAAAGGTGAGCGTAAACAAACAGGACGTTCTATGAATCACATATATCTGATATGACATCACGCCGCTAAAAATTAATAGCAGTTATTAAAGGCGAATTAATGGATACTAGTATGATAATTATCCATTACAGAGTAAAATAATAACAATAATGCAAGACATAACTTTAGATAATAACGAATCTTAATATTACAAATAGTAACAATTTATTATGTAACATAGTACATAATAAATTTATGTATAACTTTGTGTTTATTAATTTTAGTTGTTATTAGTGACAATTTATAAAGAATTGCTGTTGTATATGAATAATAAAATAAGTTAACAGCATACAACTGTGTAGACAAACATCAATGTTTTTTTTTTACTGTTCCCGTAGCGCAGTCGTTTACGCGTTTGCCTTGTACCACGGAGGTCCGAGTTTCGATCCCGAGGCCACAGGAGTAGTGGAGTTTTAACGGTTGTAGAGTTATTTGATCTCACCAGGCTACCCTTAATCACATTAACTAAATGACATCTTCCCTCATAATAGCATAGCTGTGTTCCGGCATTTACACTTTGAGAGCCAGTAGTATTCCTGGAAGAACGCTTTACCATCTATGGCCTCATTTTCATTTATGAAGCAGCAGTTGAACTCTAAAGTGTCTAAAGTGTTAGCTCGTAAAAAAAATCGTGTCTAAAATCTTCAAATGCTCGTGTTTAAATTTATCACGTAAGCATGTTTATTAAAAACAGAATCAAATAGTCGACTAACATTGATCAAGGCAATCAGCTGCGATCGCTGCGAACCGTTTCGCAATCGTTAGATGTACGGTCGGCAGAGCGATAAGCATTGTGAGCACTTGATAACAGAACGCCGCACACGCCCGTTTGTGCCTCTCTGATTGCATTGTTCTACCTCACTTACAGTTTCGGCGGTACTGTTTTCTATTACAAATATTTTTAAATATCGCTTAGATTTCGGGGCCACGTAAGTTGTAGAGGTGGGATGGATGTTCGAACTCTCCTAAATGGTTACCGCCTCCAATATTTATCTATCTCTATAACAGCATTGCCATTCAGCAGTAGTGAAATACCTAAGAACCAAGTTATTCAGACCTTACCATATATAAACTCATAGTCACTTAACACGTTCTCTGCCGCGTGTATACGCCCCACGCTGAAATCGCCCATGAAAAAGTTTTGACCATGTGTTATCTAAAATAATAAGTTTAAGCCTAAAATAATTACATACAACTTTAATTCATATCAAAAATTACTTAAATTGTTAATTGCCGAATAAAGGATTGTCAAATTGTATTTTGTATTCGCCTCACTAGACCGCAACGGAAAATATCCAAAAAAACGCTCCGGCAGGGAACGTGTTAATATCGTATAAATGAAAGTCAAGTGTTAACCTCTTGTTGATAAAAAAAGGAAACACTGAATATTTCAATGCTTCTGCCTTTAAGATGATTTGAAATTATATAGCATTTTTTTTTAAATCCAATAATTACTTAATCTAGGACATAGTGATGTTTACATTACTATTGCTTGGGGATAAAAGTAAGCTATGCGTTGATATCTATATAGTTTGAATCATGTAACTGTTACTTACCGCCTCTTAACGATTAATAAAAACGTCGAAAGCATATATTATAAGACAATTATATTCCACAAATATCTAGCACAGTATGTAGTTGTAACGAACAAAAAAGCACTGAGGTGTTAAAAATTATTGTATGTTGTAAAATGCTTTCATTACCAGGTAACTAACGACGTAGTACTTAAAATAGTTGTTATTACTGTCGGTACAAATTGTTCGTTATCGCCCCGTAAATTATTTTTTTACGACCATATAATTACGTTTAAAATATTTAGGTTTAAAGTACATAGGCTTATAGTGCATACGCATTGCTTTTTTGGTCTGTAGTGATGGTTTACGACATATTATAAAACATGTTTTGAAAATAGTAAGATGGACGCCTAAAAGAGATTGTTATATTACTATTTATATCAATAACGATTGAAATATACTTTTGGTCGTACAGAATCTGTGTGATAATACTAATTTTACTTGTATACCTACTTTTTCTATTTATACCAAAGTGTAATTGAAGAAGCTGGATAGATTTTTTGAAGAACTATTCTTGATATTATTTTCGATAGTTCATATTGTAATGAAAGAACAGCACAATTAGAAAAAATATATGTTTTCGTTTTTCCAAACATTTTATGGTACAGTAATAAGTCAACTCACTTTTATTTCAAACATTTCATATCATTTTATGACATGTTCTTACACCATTACGTTTAGAATGACAGTTTAGATTAAATCACATTATCAACATAAAGCAATAAAGTTGTTAAATAAAGTCACAGTTAAATTACTTACTGAAATGTTCTTAAAATCAATTAAAACGTGCGATTAATGAGTACCAATGAAATAAAAACTGACGATGACGTTTTAATTAAAACATTGACACCCCCGAAAATGAACAGAAATGTCTTACATGTTGAATTTCATTTAATTAACAGAACTAGACGTAATAATCCATACAGGTTCGTAGGTTTTGTTTTAATTTAATCCAAGAACACACCCTGTCGAGCCATGTGAATCGTAAAAACTGGTAAAGTCGACCATTCTACAGAGACATTTATACATACATACACAGATATTCTTAATATCCCATAATTCTTGCCCATCTCATAATTTCTTTGGACCTATTTTCCCTAAAACCTATTTTATGCGATATAAAAATTTTATAAATACACATTCACCATTGTAGTCATAGCTTCGTTATTAAAAATAATATTAACATTACTGTTAAAATTTATAAAGATCTGAATCATATAATGGAAGTAAAAGAATTAAAAATATACACGTTTTTAAATGACTTCAGCTCTCTGTCACTTGAGTCGTAAATATACATCGGATATCTCATTACGATTTATCCGCAGGGAGCTCAAAATTGTATATTGGCCATTTCGAACTGATGTATTATTAATTTAAATTGAAAACCCACATGTTTAATTATTAAAACAAACAGGATATAAAAATAAACAGGAAAAAAATTACAGTATCTGTCCGGTAATCATCAACTCGAGATATAAAATAATGTTGCGTAAGAATAGAGCAGTCTTCATTATTATAAATAAAAAAAAAATGTCTTCATTATTATATTCTATGGTTTATGAAACTAATCGGATCAAAACAAAAATAATAAAACGTTGTTAAATAAAAGTAAAATAAATTTTACATGATGTTAATTAATAAGAAAGATAATAAAGATTGCTCGTCTGGGTTACTCTAGCGCTCATGTCCTACCGATATTCTGTTATGGCGATAGACACATTATACGATTATCGGTAATAAAATTATATTTTTTTCAAGTCTTTGCAGAGTTTTAGAAACCTTTATAATGCCTCTAGCAGAAATACGAAAGTTGGTACTCTTAAAACAACTAGCAATTTTTTTTAAGCTAAAAACAATATCTTCCTAAAGCACTTACAAACACAAAACTAGATCAAAATCTGTCTAAACATTTAGAAAATTCAATTTCGCAAACGCAGATATAAAGGTCAAAATATATGCGTTCAGCTTTTTTCCCTTTCTTTTCGGTTGAGGATATATATTATATTTGTTAGCGTTTGGGGGTAAAACTAAACGACTAAACAATACATAAGCCAATCTAGCAGATATATATCAAGTAATGCCCATTTCTTACGTTGTCTTGTCTACGTTGTACAAATACTTTATATTCATTGAACGAACTTAAAACTATGTTACGGCCTTTTGTGCTACTTCGTTTGCAACACTAATCATTTTAGGCAAGCCTCGAGCGAATATCTCAAGTTTTCCACCGCACGAATGTTATCAAAAGCGATGAACGGAGGCCGGGTACGAAGCGCGCATCTCGCTGCCGCATCCCGTTTCACTCCGTCATCCAATCGCCTCCGACCTCCGACCAAGAGGACCTCAGTGCCTCTGTCTTCCTCAGTTGTACTCTGCGCGCCACTACGTATGGACGTGTGGCCGGTCCGCGCGTACTACTCGCGAGCTTTCGAATTTTACCTGTGGATTGTTAGTGACATGTGCCGCTGATATATGTACTATACAAGTGTTCCACTGGATTAGAGCTGATCACCTGCTCGCATCGGCCGATATAAATCGACAGTATTTAAGGTTAGTGCTTCATATGCCTTGCGAATAGTAACGTTGATCGGATGCATTCGGAATGTCACTTGTCCGGTCCTTATGATGTTCGGTCAGTTAAGGATTGTTTTGTTAGCGGTGTGATTTATTTCTATGATCTCCTGTCAAGCAGTTCATTGACTTTTCGAACTTGGCTCTTGAATAGTGTTTTTGTTTTTTGTTGTCGTATCTTTATCCACCGGTGTACAGCGTGGGATGAGTTTCAGCGCTCGAATTAATATATAATAGTATTTTTAAATGCTTTCATTTTATCATTCGTAAAATTGTACATTTTATTAAATTATGACGACATTGTTTTAACTAATCGAGAATACTACAAAATTTACAACTCCGTTATCCTTCTTATTTACGTATGATCGATCTTCATCCACATGGATCACGATTTATGTTTTAATAAACTATATTTATTAACTATTGAAAGTTCTATTTATGCATGAGTCAAGGTGATAATACAAATTACAACGCCGTGTTTTCCAATGAATCATTCATAAATTTATTAATCTATAACCAAGTAAAATGAAAAGTTCTAATATTATCTATATAATTGTGTTAAGTATTAATTCAGACTTTTTTTTTCAATGTTGTAGAAATTGAAAAGATTTTTAAACTGCTCTTGTAATTTAGACCGTTGGTCCTCGTGTACAAACATTTGATTAAAGCCTAAAGATATAGTCATTTTCAATTATAATTAATATTTATATCTTATCCATGTATATTTCGTTATCAAAAACATTTAGAGCATTAGTGTTATCGATGTCTACTCACTTATCACCGTTACGTTGAGCTCAACTGACATAAATACATTTCTATGCACGAATTAATTAGTTTAACGTAATAATATATGCGAGCTTACGAATCGGTGTAAATCGATCTTCTATTTAAATATTGACAAAAATGTAATTTAAAAACCATTTCCGCTAAAAATATTAGACAAAAAATTATAATAATTATGGTAGTGGTAATACGAGTATTTGTCTTCAAAAAAATGAACTTGACTTCTTATTAGGGAAAGGATTGTAGTTCGTATTCCGAGGCTTTAAATAGATTACAATAATACATGGGATTCCTTACTAAGTGAGGAATAACTGTGAACGGTTCAATTATTTTAAACCGTGTGTGATTCGAATCTTGAACACTCCTAGCACTAACTCGAAAGATGACGTTAAAAGAATCGTTTCCCCTAGCGAGATGTTTTAAAGTAAATGTCCTGATTAACATTAGTCTGTTTTTGCATATTATTTCTACTGGTTTGTACTTCGAGCCTTATGATGAAGTACGTACAAAAATTATGTTTTAATTAATCGTTTGATTGAAATAATTATTCATTTCATGTTTTTAATTTTTTCTCCGTAAGCATTAACCGGGTACGAAGTAGTTAAGTTTTTAATTGAAACTCTAAAACACCCGACAGCGCTATAAAATATCAGACTCCTAATTAACAAACATAACTCTGCTATATTATTTAAAATAAACCTTACCCGTACTTCAATTTTAATAATATCGCGACACTGACTGTATGTGTAGGTTAATATGCCATTAATTCATACAGGCTTTGTGTACAAACGTACTTAGTAATGTAGTTATAACTAAGCAATAATAACAGGAATTTTAGATGCGTCGAGCTAATGACATTTTGTAATGACTATAGACTCGAAATGAGGATTCAGCGAGGTCGTCGACATGTCAAGGAAAACTGATAAATCTGCATGATTACGATATTGACACACAATGTTTTTGCCAGTATTGGAATTTTATATTGGCACGTGTGATTGGAAATTATAAGATACCGTTTTGGGAATAACTGTCATTGAAAATATCCGATAAGTAAAGATTGTAAGAGAGGCGGTAAGAGCGAATGAATAGTTGAGGAAAAATAAATTTTATCTTTTGTGAAGTTAATCAAACAATTTTTTTTTATTAAATGAAAATATAAATTACAATTTACTAATTACATTAGAATATAATTAATACCACACACAAAAAGATTTGTTGCCAATTACATGCTGTAAAAATTTTATTGCAAATACTGCAATAATGTATAAAGAAGTGCTTAAAATTGGTAAGATAGGACTGAGAATAACTATATATCTAGTTCAGGTGTGTCCGCAGTCGAGATCTCCAATATAAAATGGATGTGTAAGATTCTAAAATATTTTATTTTACAGTCTAACACATTCAAGTAGAAGCAATTTGCTACGAAATATCGCTATATACATAAATGATAACTGTCTGAATAAATCTTCTCCAAATTTTACCCGTGAAGCGCGACTATCCAATCATAAATCTGGACGGAAAGTTGTTGCATTAAATAATACAATAACAATAAGGGTAATGGATTTTGTAAGTTTGGTGGAAAAAAATATCACTTTTCGTAATTTATATAAGATTATCACATACAATATAATTTTTTTTATTTACAATAGATTAAATTAAATCTTAGTTTCGCCTGTTAAGTGACAATCAGTGATGACGCATTCCTGTCTATGTGTATCTGTATAATCTGGCTCTCGCGCACTTGATTGCTGGAACACGGCAATGCTAGTATGGCGTCAGATCGACGTTGAGGGTGGACAAGCTAGCTAGACAGGTTAGTAAAAACATTAACACTATCTTAACTCCATTATTTTCATGCATTTCAATACTTAAACATTTAGATGAATATAATTTAAAAGAAGTAAATGTTGGTAAAACAACCTACCAAAAAAATTAACCTACTGTGCCAGTTGCTTGTAAATAGATAAAAAAAAATGAAATTCCTTGTTAGAAACCCGTAGATTTAATAGCGATTAGAAAACGAACATGGGGTACAAAGTAACGTTTGTTTTGTATTTCAGACGCTTTCGTACGGTACTGGAATTGCATGTAGGTGAGGTTGAGCTCTGCGGAAAAAACCGCAGGAGCTCATTACGTACGCCTCGCACGTGCGCTGAATTCCGCAGTGGCCCAAAAACTATTTAAGAGCTTTTGTTTTTGCTAAATACATTGTTTGTCCAAAGGGTTAAGATGATTTCAAGTTAACGTTCTACGAGCGACGTCGTCTTAAACTCGATACCTAATCGACTACCATCCATTTTATGGTGACCTTTAAATTTATTGCTCGAGTAATGTACAATTTTTGTTTGTCGCTGTCTTTTTAATGACGTATGATTTTTTTTACGCAGCCTACGATACCATTTACTGTTGTAAAGTGAAACTTCGAAGAAGATACGTTCACTTCCATAACTGGTTTGAGTTTTGTCATCACAAAGTTCTTAATAATTATTTAACTCCCTGTTTGCGTTATTCGAACAAGTAGTATCAAAATTTTATTTAATTTAAATCACAACAATACTTCATATTCATTTATTGAATAGTTAAAAATCGTTCTTACTTTTCACTCCCTAACTCTTCATTTGGGATTAAATAGTATTATACATTAAGAATTTTATTGATATATGTTGAAATGACATTTTTGAATTATTCTTAAAATGGATGCAAGATTTATTTTAATAAAGCTCGTGTTGTCGACTCAGCCGGTATTTAGCCGTTGAAACGGGCAGCTGGAAGGATGTATTAGCGGATGGCAGGGTACAACCGGAGGGACGGTTTCACACAATCCTCGTAAATCCACCGAGGCACCCGTCGAGGTGTTTAATTATACAAAGCGAAGCGTCTTAAGGTACTACCGCATACGCATTAAGCTGAATGTCTATTTGGTTAAGTGAATCCGAGTCTTCACCGTGATTTTCGCAGTGTAAACGAACCGCGTATCGATAATCTGCAGAGACATGGTACGAGTTAATTATCGTGCAAACATAACGTATGAGTTAACTTAGAGTTGTCATTATGATTATACAAATATATTCTTTAGTTTTTCATTTCCGCGTATTACTTTCACGTATACTTTTACCGCTTTCTTATGTTGAAACAAACGCATGTCTAAAATTAAATTATCCTTAAACAACATTTGAATATTTATTTCGGTATGGAAAATATGTGAGCAATGTAATTTATTGAATAAAAATTAAAAGCAGAACAAAAAGAGCAGATTCGAAAGACGTTGCCTGAGACTGCCTTATAAGCGTGTCGCCATTGACGTGTTTTTTGTAATGAACGAGGCACTGTCGACCACAAATAACTTGTTAATTTTTTTTTAAACATCAAACCAGACGGTACAACTGGTGTTCAAGAATAAATCGTATTGGAACTTCAACGGGCTAGTCGTTATGTGAATTATAGGTCTTATCGTTCAGAACATAATGCAGGGATTTGTTTTCAAACTACTGCTTGGGAAATATTCGAGTGACTCCGTGGCTCAGTGGTTTACCTCTTGCCTTGTGTTGCAGCGGTCGCGGGTTTAATTCCTTAGTTACAAGGGTACTGGAGTCTGGATGGTGCTAGGGTTTTTCGAATTGTCGCTACCACCTTAAATGTCAACCTACCATGTTAATACCATTACATTTCCGGCAGTCATACATGTAAGAGCCAGAAGTGTTAGAGGCGAACACGCTTCACCATCTACGGCCTTATTATCACTTAGTAACAGGTAAAATCGAGGTCAAGTGTTAGCGGTTAACCGATAAAAAATGTACTATTTTTGGATGGTCTTTAACTCGTTTCTTTCTCATAGATGTGGTTTATTAACCAGATATCTGGTTATCTTTTAGCTTTATTTCAATCTTTCCTTCTTTGTTGCGCTGTATATACTTTATTCCGTGTCGAAATCTTCTTTACACAAATTAAAAGTAATGCTTTGAATTCTGTTAGAGCGATGGTGTGAGTAGCATATTGTTTCAAACAAAAGTTAAGCGAATCTGAGTCTCATACAAAATGACGTAAGTTGTCGTGACACGAAAGCAATTATATTCGCGCGCTGCGAGCGACCGTCTGCGGCTTCGATGCAAACTTCTTGATCCAGATTAAACCCCAAGGTTTTATTCCACAAACATACTTTCGTGAATGGTAATAAAATTTCTTACAAACAAAAAAAATAATTACATAAAACAAAAATTAATTAAATAATTTCCGTTTTGTTTCATAGCAAACGCCACGACTGAAATAAAATTTCAACGCGTTTCCCCATAACACGTCGGCATCGTCAAATGTTACGGGTTCGACACTACTACGTCCTACGCACGATTCAGTCAGAATTCTGTTAATTAACGCTAGAAGTGAATAATTATAAAAAATTATTCAACTGTAAATAAGTCATACACATTATGTACATCATAGGAAGATGGATACATTGGAAAAATAATATTATTTTGCCTACAGTTTGATTGTTTTTTTAATATGCAAATCTAAACAAAAGATCAAGAGCCAGCCATTTGCTCGCTAGTGATTGTCTGGTATCACTGCTTACATTCTAGCCGGAACGTGGATCGTGGGAACATCTGGGATATTCATTTGTATTTTTTTTTCTTTTTTACTGAACAGCACTCGGCGCTGAGAGCAGCCGTACGAACGTGATTCGATTCGCGGCCTGCGGTCTGCACTAGACCCATTAACTTGTGTTTCAATGTATTTCTAGTTTCCTTAATCTGAATGCGTTCGCGGTGGGTCCGTTGGTTACGTTTTGTTTCTAAATATTAGTGACAAGAAAAACGTTTTATTTTACGGATGTTTATTTACGGTTTTTACGCTGTTAGTGAGATGGAACAGAAACGAATAATTTTTATCGCGTACCAAAAAGATACATACTTACATAATCAAAGAAATATACATATGTATATTATAT
>DWQX01002169.1:0-23126 GCA_018245475.1 Pharmacophagus antenor
ATATAATATAATATATTTATTTAAAATAAATAAATGTAGTCTTAATCATATTGAAAAGCTAATGATTCGCGCTCCGTTTCATTTAAATACAGATATCTAGCCGTTCCATGGTTCGGTACAAATAGAAATGTTCTACAATTTGTTTTAGCATTGTAAGTTTATATTTACTCAAAAATCCTTTGTATATATACCTTTTGCCGTTAAACGTGGCTCGCTTTTAGTCTTTTGTTACTCAAACTTTGCTTAGGATAGCATAACATTGTTTCTTACAAATGTAAAACATGTTTAAAGATATTTTTATAGTAGATTTTTAATAACAATACTGTTGAACTACCTAACTGTTTAACTTCTAAAAATAATGATAATAATTGAAATTTTGCAGTGAATAAAGTTTATTTTTAAAGCACTTTTTTTAAGTCTTACCGCATAACCATGATTAGATCTAAAAATTTGACGTAATAGAAACTAAGTTTATTTTTAAAGTTACATAATATGTTTTTAAATGAATTACTAAATGAAAATATCTATTTACTTATACCGTCCTCTTTGAATGATTAAAAAATGTCTTGCATAGCAAAGGCTATAGAACAGATGACCCTACACTATCATTAACGCTTATTTGAAGAACGTACGTTTTATTAGCCGATTCATTAAATGTCTAATTAGTTTCCCAGTATAATATCCAGTTCTATTAAAAATATATGTATTTTTTTTATCTCTTTATATTTTTATAAATCTATAATCACAAATTCGACGCAAAAATAGAATTTAATATAATAATATTATAGTTTACAGAAAAAGAAATTGAGGAAAATTAATAATAGTTAAAAAGGGTTAAAATCACAACCGATATTCGTTTTCCTTTCTCATTTATTTTAAAATGAAACCAGACCTCACTTAATCTCGTAGCTGTAATTAGAAGTTTTATTAAGCAAAATGGAAATCTTCGTGATTAAGTTGTTCGTGAAACATGCCGTGTACAACAAAGTCTTAAATAAGCCTTGAACCTAAAAACGGAAACGTTGACTTGGAATAAATTAAAACACACTTTGTTTTAAAAAGATATTAAGCTTCAACGTCTTTACCATAGTATTAATTTTTTCACCTAAAATCTATCACAAAAAAAGAAGTTAGAACAGAATATATGAAATGTAAAATAATTGTTTTGCGGATCTAATGATGAGTTTTTTAAAAATAAAAATTTTAAAAAATCATAAATTAAAAAAGGATTAATTAGTAAAAATAATGATAGGTTACAAATTTAGAACCTCCTTCTTTTTATCACTTAAAATTGTAACAAAATTGGAATATGCTGGTGGTGGTATATTTCATTTAAACTATTATGTTATTAAATGATTTCAACATATAAAATTCACAAACAATAACATACTCAATTGAAAATTATTAAAGTAATAATTGGTAAGTTAACACTATATGAATTCCGAAATATGGTAAAAGAACCAATCGGAATTAAAAATCGTGTCATTTATAAGATCGTAACAAGTATATTCTGAAAATCTTATAATATCTTCCATTGCTTTGGATATTCCACGCATTCGGACGAAGCGTTTCGCTACTTTGTTCACAATGGGCACAACAAAGGAAAGAAACAACTTGCAGGCGTTAGTGTCCCGTTCGATTACAACGTGTCTTTAAAAGCAGAATGAAGAATATGCTGATTCTCGGTTTACCACCTAAAACCAAATGATTACTCATCACCAGTTCATGTTACGGTAAAGTACAAATCTGTAAAACATAAAAAAAAATTTATTCAGTCGCCACTGCACCGCCGTGCTGCCATATAAGCCTGGAAGGCCCCTCATACCCAAAACTAGTAAATCATAATTGCTATAGAGTTTAAACACGGCCATAAATATAAAACATTAGTTAGATCATAAACATATTAGTTAGGTCGGGCTTGCTATACCGCTACGCCCCTGTTATGGTATTAACCGATTAAATTATTTAATATTAATTTAATCATAGTACACTGTTCAACTGATGTAACTAAGTTCGTTTAAAAATGTTATCCATTTTCGTCTCAAAGGAACTGCTATTACATCTGAAAATCAGTACTAGGTACCAAGTTACAGCAATTAAAAGTGTGATATTTGATATTATTTACTAACAAGAAATATAGGAAGGATTTTTAATTAAATAAGTAGTCTGTTCTTGATAGTTTTCTAGTAGTAAAATCTCTCTAGAGAACTCTATAAGTAGAAAACTTAGCAGCCTGTTTCTGCTGCCAAGCAGACAAAGGGGCGTTGCGTTGAATGCGGGAAATTACACTTTTATTTCGAAATTTTTGTATTTTTACTTATTATCTTTATGTTATGCTTATCGTATATTTGTTAATATTTATTATAAAAATAAATTGAAAATAGTGGCATGAAGATTTTGATTTCTGAAGCACGCTACTATAAAAAAAGTTATGTCAGCAGGAAGACGACTTACTGTAATTACGATAACGGGAATAGACGCACTTAAAATACGCAGCTTTACATTTACTTTACATTATTTCATATTTTTTTTTCTTTTTATCTCCATCGTTGTCTCTTCAGACATTGCAACCATAATGATTCGCTTTAGTTCACGTTTGTTTAAGTATGGTAAACCGTTGTCTAAAGTTTGTATGGTTCAACCACTGCATTCAAACTAGAGTAGGCAAACGTCCACTGTACTAGTAAATAGCGAGATAAAAGTCCAGTAAAAAAAATATAGGTAGTTTTATTTGCAGCGTTGCATTTTTTTTATATTATATCACATTCTTAACAAATAATATCTTATAAGTGTAATTTGTCTCCTTTGATTAAAAAAAATGTAATATACATACACATTAATCAGCGTCAGACGCCTAGACTTGACGGTGCCAACAATATTTACGCAAAACGAAATTTCTATTTAATAGCTACTATGTTTAATCATGTACTAATATGAACTATTGTTTTACGTCATAACTCTGACTGACTGAAAACTAGATTTATTTAATTACACAGAACGCTTGAATCAATTCTGAAATAATTTCCATGCTCATCCATAAAAGTAATGAAGGCAAACGTCAAAAAGGCAAAAACCGACCTTAAATTGTAAAAACTGAATTACAATAGCACGGAAGAAACGATAATATGATTGTAATTATATATAAATAATGTGCCTGAAAGCAAAAACATTTGCTATGGGCTAAACTAAAGAGCTCAGACAGTTTTAAATAAAAGGTTCTGATTTACCCTGGCGCGGTATTAAACAGCCAGGAAACAATTTCACTGAAAAAGGTTACCCGGTTCTTTATTTTACGACCTAAGCAAAGTAACTCATACATATACATCGTAAATCAGACCAAACGAAGTAAGAAAGGGTAAAGTAATAGTTTTCTATAAAATAGTGTACAATTATACGCACCATTAACTGGATAAATGTGTAGTGATTATTTCTTTGTTGTTTAATCTTAATTGTATAATTTAAAAACAATAATAACGATCCAACGTTTGTACACAATCCAATATAATAAATTAATCGTGTAACTTATCGTAATATCCCCATAGTATAACCTATTAGTAAATAATAAAAAAAAAATGTCTTTTTCATTGATAGTAGTATTTTCCCAATGGCTAATATAGTCGTTCAAAAACGCTCAACTCTCTAATGGAGTGGTTTTTAATATTTTATGTACATATTAAATTATATAAGTGTTGAAATCATATCGAAGTGTAGAGTAGAATAAAATACATTTTATTGCACTCTATAAGGAAAACATGAAAATATTTACATTTATTTTGCTAGCACAATGGGCAGTCTTACTGCTAATTACAGTTTCTTCCAAACAAATATAGGATTTAGGATGGACATGTGAAAGTAAGGGTATGGTGTATTTTTATTTAAATTTATATTTAGTTTTTATTAGGAAAAGAGCCTTCGTTGTCAACGTACTTGTATATTTACTCGTTAATTGCTTTTGCAATGGATATACTAAATTCTGAAATGATTTTTAAAAAACGAAAGTACAATGTAAGCAAACTGTTTACTCGGTTTTCTTAAATGAATAGCCAAAAGATGTATTAAGTTCTGTATTTATAAGCCCTGTTTTTCTGTACAGTTCATAATTTTCTATTATATTTAATTGTAAGTACTGAGGGACACTGGAGAGTTTGTTATGCCGATTCTTCTTCCCAGCTAGGGCATGTAGGAAGCGGTGGAGGTTGTGGGAAACGGGGTGCTGTCTAATAATTGTTTGTTGCCTAAAAATGGTATGTACTTGGTAGCCTATTTTGCAGAGATAGTTTTAAATTTGACTTTATTTTAGCTGCCACGTGTTTGTGTTGAGAAAGCAATAATCAGTCTAAGCAACAGAAAATAACAGAGTTATGTGAGAAATTTATCTACTAAAAACCCGTCGGTGGTCGCCCTCAGCGATTTGGATTAGTCCCGTGATCTCCATTCGGCACAGAAGCGTGGCAAATATTAATGGTTTTAATTTATCCCAACAGCTGTTCGACGGCGATGCTCTGCGCTGCGATCATGACGGACCACTGGGAGCACGTTACGTGGGAGCGCACCGCACTCGCAGCTCTCGCCAACACCTCCAACACAGTACTGCACTGGTTGCTTGATGAGAAAGTCGCTAAGGTAAGTGTGACCTGACCGCCTACGTAGCGCAATGGTTTTTCGCCTGTCGTGTAACACGTAGATCTTTAGTATCATTCCGGGGCCACTTGAGTTAATTAAGAATAGTGAAAGGGTTTCCTCGAATCCGCCTGGCGACCACCAATGTCAATCTGCCGCTATGTTAGCGTTGCGTAGCGTTGCTGTCGTCCGGGAATCATACATGTAAGACCCAAAATATTCTGGGCGAGCACGCTTCTCCATCTACTGCCTAATTGTCTCTTAATAACATACAACTAGATATAATTGAGATTAAACTGACTTAAGCCTCTCATGGCCATTGGCCACATATGAATAACGTTTAGTTTTTTTATTTACAATGAACGGGCAATATAAAATAGACGAAAATCTTTAAAATTTTGCTTTTTTAATGTCTACTCCTATTGCCATTTGAACTGCGATAACAAAAAGATGTATGTTTTAATGGTATTTAGAAAATTAGTCGTATTTCTCTCTTTATAAAAAAATCGTCCATGAAGAGGTCAACAAACATCAACACCCAATGTAAATCGAGTCGTGACAAAAATAATTTTAATAATATACAGGCAGTATAAAACATAAACGAAACATCTGAACAAAGGAGTTTTATGTGTTATGTTATGAATACGTTGGTACCTTTGAATTTTCTTTAATCTGTGCACGCGGTACGGTTTCGATCGATAGTCCGAGTTCAATAATTGTGTAGTACCGATATAAACACTTACTTTCACTTGTAAGTGGCGGAGGTACAACAAGTTTCGACGTAATCTCTATGTCGCGCCCTTGTACGGCTTCTTTTAGTGAATCTCTACGTTGTGGAAATAACTTCGATTGAATGAATAATGTTATAGCTGACGAAAAATTTTATGTCATTACCGAATTCTAAACGAAAACGAATTTTGCTTACATTTTTTTCACTTTGCTTGAGCTAAATAATATCACGTAATTATAATTAATCCATATACAGTAGATAGTCAAAACTTTTTCTATCTGATTGAAGATCTTTCTCGTAAATGGTCGATAGTGGACCCGGGACTTTAGATTCGCAAACTTTATTTCATGCCTGTTGACGATCATATTCTTTCTTAAAAATTTGGCGAAATGTATTAACGTTCTCTATTGCTAAAATATAGCCGGGATTTGCATATGAAATAAAAATTTTTTATGGTATTAAATAATTTATCTAACAAGCCATCACCCACCCGTGTTTCTAAGCGTGGTTTCTATTATTATTTAATATTAAGATTAATCCCTCTCCAATATGAGTACTGATTTTCGTGTCATCTCCAATTGACTCTGTAAAAACTTTAATTGAAATTGGGGGTGGAATTTTGAAAAACCTATTCATAGTGGATACACTTTGACTGGCGCAGTGGTTTACAAGTTTGCCCTGTAACGCAAAGATCCTGGGTTCGGCTCCACGACCAGCGAACTAGTGGAGTCTGGATGGTGGTAGGGTTTTTTAAACCGGTTTAAAAAACGGTGGTACCTATAACCCTCAATGTCAATCCACTAAGCCATACATGTGATACCCAGATGTATTCTGGGCGAATACTCTTTACCATCTACATCCTCATTGTCACTTAACATCTAATCAATCGATAAAAAAAAACCACATATCGGAAAGAACACACCCTCTAAGTTTCCATGTCCACCGGACCCGCGGTTTAGGCTGTGCGTTGGTATAAAGGTTATCCAATGAACCAGTTAAGGGTAGTGGAATAGCTCATGGATCGTACCAATTCGAGAGCCAGTAATCGATGACGCTGTAATAGTCGTCAGAAAGACTAAAAGCGAGACCATTTTCGGACCGGATTCCTCCCTTTTAATTTCTGACATCCTCCGAATACTTATCAGTCGCGCGGTAGCTTGTTTGATCTGTTATTTTTATCGTTTTCTGGCTTGATTTTCATATAGACATTTGGCTTGTAAAACTGTAAGCAAACCAAGAAATTAATTTGGTGATACAGAATCATAACGTATTAGCCTGTTAATCTAGATAGATGTTGGTGTATTCCCTTAGAGGATTATCGACTCAGTTATGACTTGCATAACATTTAATGTTTATAACACGTAAGAGGATTACAACACTCGGTGTTTGTATTAATATAAAATGCATTTATCTTGTGTAAATTACAATAAATAATGCCATTTTATAAACTTTTTTTAGTCTTAATATACAGCAACACGCATTGTATGATTACAATTATTTAGTTAAGGATTATATTACGTAATAAGGCATTTAATTACTTCATAACCTCTAAGAAAAAAAATTATATAGGTAAACTTTATGACTGGGAAAAGTTTGAATCTTTAGTGATGTTCTAGGCGTTCGATTTAATTAATGCCGGTGTACATTTATTAAAAAATTTATGTATTTATACACTTTCATTAACTAAAAATGGATATCTTACAATTTTTGTGTATATAATGTTCTAATGCTATCTAGTATTTCTTTGTAATGGAAAGGTAATAAATCTGCTAAACCGTCCCTTTTACCTGTTTTCCTTCGCCTTCCTGTATTATATAACAAAATCAATGATTAATGAAATATTTTTGGCAAGAACATACTTTCAGGGCTACTTGAATTTAAAAAGAAACTTGGAAAATATCCGATTATTATCAGAAAGTCTGTTTATATTACATCTATAAATCTATCTATAAATACAAATAGTTTTTCATAACGCTGTTATAGTTTTTTAATGGAGTGCCGTCTGTTGACTATATATATCTATTGAGATATCTTGCTTTTGTTATACAATTGTTACAATTTGTATAACGGCCGTTATATTACATATGTAATATATTACTCTATTAGTAATTATCATTATCACCATTATCAGCTTGTGTCAGTTTTCCACCATGTGCGGTCCCCTGATTTCCTAAACCAGCCGCTCTTAGTCATTGTAACCAAATCGACGGTTCATCTGTTGGGAGTACTTTTTTCCTCCCCCTTTATGTCATCGGTTGCTCGCCCACTGTCACTCCAACTTGCCGACTTTAAAAGCTACGTCGACCACTTTTGTTCTCCGTCGCATTTTAACGTTTCTAAACCTATTACATAAAGAAATGCTAAGAGCAACTCTTAGTAATATTGACATTAAAACTATGGTCCTAACATGCGGCGTTGTTTATACGTACTGTTATATGACCTTTGCAATTAAACAATAACAATATCAAATTTTAAAAATTTCTTCCCTTTCAATACCAAAGTGTTGCTAATACAGGCTTTGATTATTCCTTTGCTGGATTACGCCGATGTTTGCTACGATGATGCTCCCCAATACCTACTTAGCAAATTGGATCGTCTTTTCAGTAACTGTATTCGCTTCATTTTCGGCTTACGCAAGTATGACCACATTTCTTCTTCCCGCTCTGAACTCAAATGGCTTACTCTCAGTAACCGCAGATCTTACAGAACACTTTGTACATTGTTTTCTATCTTACACGATCCATTCACCCCTGAGTACTTGAAATGCAAATTTCAATACCAGGGTAACTCTCAAGAGCGTGTCCTTCGATCTTCTGTTACGTCCTATCTTCATATACCTTTCTACAAAACTAACTTCCTCTACAATTCCTTTCCATCTTCTTCTGTTAGGCTATGGTACGGACTACCGGCAAAGTTACGGGAAGCTGTGACTAAGCCATCTTTTAAACGTATGTTCTGGGACCATTTCTTAATGGAATAACCTATCTTTTCATTATCGCCTTTTTTTTATTTCCTTTCTTTTGTAATTTTTTTTCTTCTTAGTGCACACTATTAGTATTTTGTTTTTTTAAAGTTATTTATTAATATGTATGTATATTTGAAAATTGCAGTCTCATTTATCATTATTACATCCCCCTCTCTCTCTCTCTCATATTTATTTATATTATTATTATTATTTATCTCTGCTCAACCCTAAGGTACACTGGCAGAGAATGCCATTTGGCATTAAGTCTACCTCATGTACAAGAGTGCAATAAACTTTTAAATAAAAATAAATATCAGTAGGAACGATTTCGTTCATTGCTATATAAAGCAAGAAGTACACACAATGCCATTGTTTCATTGTTATACATATTTTTATTGCCAGATTACACGGCTCGCCGTGGATGAGGGGATATAAATGGAAATACGAAAAGTAGCCGCTTTTTTAAAATACAGTGTTTTATACTTGACATTGACTAATGCCGAAGGTTTGTTCGCAAGCTCTAACTTTTTTTTATGTTTTACTCATCTGCTAACAGCCATACTGTTATTTGCTAAATAAGTTTTTTATTCAAAAATCTTTTTACATAATTGATTTTTAACCCTCCCGGTAATACGCGTTTCATTTGATGCAGCTCCTAAATGGCGGCTGATATTAATTATATGTTTTGTGTGTTGTTTGCTCTAGTAAAAAAAAATTAAGGAGTATTCTAATTTGACTTTTCTGATGTCAATTCTCGGTTTTTATAATTATCAGTATTATTTAATATTACTTCTTCTAGATAGTCGGCGAGAGTATAAGCAGAAAATAAACACTTTTTAGAAACCCCTTTTCCACAGTTAGAGCACTACTCTCTGCTCTCAAGCTGGTATTGTTAGAGAAAAAGGTGAACACAGTTTTTAGAAGTGTTCTACACTCGCCGGCCTTTTCTCAGCTCTTTCTTAACTTTCAGGAGCTATTAAGCTTTGCTCTTATAAACAAAACAAAAAACTTTGCTCTAAATTATTCTTTTAACGCTATTATATAAGAAAAGATATATAATAGTGTCAAAAGATTATACCTATATATGTATATATACATATACACTCAATTTAAGAATTCTTAAATTAATTACTATTTAACATATGACAAATATAATTTAAAATTTTATTATAATCACCAATTCCATGGTGCAGTGCTTTACCGCTTACCTTGTAACGCCGATGTTTCGGGTTGGATTCCCGAGCCACAGTATTAGAGCAATTTCCCAAGGTGGGGCGTCGGCCTCACAGGCGGGCATTTCTGTCCTTTAAAGGGGGCAAACACCAAGTTTAAAAAAATAACTAATATCATTCATTGCATTTTTGGTTTTCATTTGTTTTTGGGGAGCATTGGATAAAAGTTGCAAAAGTCGAGGGGGACAAAGAAACATTTTTACTCAAAAGTGGGACATAAGACAAAATAGGTTAGGAAGCACTGGTTCAAGGCCTTATTGTTACTTAACCTTAGATAAAAGCGTAGCCAAGTGTTAGTCCTTAACCGATATTTTTTCTGGGGAATATACGAGTATACTTTAATTTTTAAATTGTTACATTTGTTTTACTTATGACCGTCTAGATAAGTAAGCCGGTTCGACGGAGGGCTCTAGCTAATGAAATTACAGTAATGACTAAATTTTACATATGGACTGGAGACAATGACCGCATTTTTGTGTTGAGTAAATCTCTTAACTAGTGTCTCATACTTACGGTTAGACATAAACATAGTTTACCACATAAACGCCCTAATATTTTGACGTTACCACTGAAAAAATTAATTTAGCTGTAAAATTGTTAAAGCGTAGATCAAACCTTGTTTTTTAGTCAGGATCCGGGACGAGCAGCAGGCTACAGTTATGACTCACATGTATATATATATATATATAAATGATGTTACGATGGAATCTACCTGAATAAAATACCTCTATGAAATAAATAAAAAGAAAAAAAATTGCTCGTAATCTTTTGTATCTTATGTACCCTCTTCTTAATTTTACGCTGTTTTACATTGTGATATATGAGAATTTTATCAACCCGTGTATTCAAAATCATACCAATTTCTTAGAGTTTACTTATCAGATTGTTATCTCTTATATGAGTGATTCTTGAAAAGGTATCCTCGATAATATTTTTATGTTTCCAGTTACTACAAATAGGTACATTAAAAAATGTTGGTAGTTTTAATGTTAAAGAATAATTATCAAGTACAATACCTCCAAAAACAGTTTCAGAGAATTATATAATTTAAAATTTTCCAAAAGAATAAAAATGAAATCCATTCACAGATCGAGGAGACAGGCAATCGAAAAGGCAGTGGAACATTTTTAGTACCAATGAACGGCGGCATTTGGACCATGTGCGTGTCTTTAGAAGGTATTCTACTCACATATGTACGCCCAATAGCTCAGCTTCTTTGAATTTCGATCAGCGGTGTTCCGAAATAAAATTATTATATGCATGAAACACTTAAAACTGTTACCTAGGTAATGATTACTATTAAATATTATCGACGTGTACTCGCAGTACCAAAATGTCGGTTTGTTTAATTGTATTTATTTAATAAAACAAAAAAAAATTGTTAATTTCCGCTTTATTTAATCGCAAATACTACGAGCAAAATGCAAAGACATGAAGACGACTTATTGAGTCATGGAGTTCCGCAATATAACGCTTGAATGAATAAATTGTATTTATTTAATTTACAACTTTATTGTCTACAATTAGGTCTTGTTTTCACTTTAAGATAAATTATTTTTTTATTTAAAAAAAATATACCGGTAATAAGTAACGGCCAATATAATCATTATAGAGACTATATTTATTTACTTGATTTTTTTTTGGGCTAAAACGTATAAAACCTCTGCGAGTTTAGAGATGCTCGATAGTTTTTTACTCATAATGTAATTTTATTGGTAACCAAAGTTCATGAAGCAATAATAGACATTATTTACAGAGGAGGAAGTAACAATATTATCTAGAATTGGGTTCCCGACAGAGCCGCTATGCACAAATTATTTAGCAAATAGTGATGATGAAGAATCAAGAGCAGATTGGCAACATAGTAAGTAAGACACATTTTCACGATTATAATTAATAATGAAACCTTTCATCAAATATATATTTTTTAATTTCTTAGGATATGACTATCGAAATCACCAAAATGTTTTTAAATATGGAATTTGGAAAAACCTTAAGACTATTTTTTTTATAAAAATTGAATGATGGATTATTATTTTACAAACATTATAAATAATAGTGCATGTAAAATGTATGTACATCATAATTTTTTATCAACTCTCTATTATTGAATATCGCTAATTAAAAACAAGATATGTCTAATGTATAAATAGGTTCTTGTATATAGACTAATAAATATCGATTTTGAAATAATTTTATTAATCGATCACAACGTCATCGCCTATAATAGCCCTGGCTCTCAGTGTGTGACTGCCGGATCAACAATGCTTACGGCGGCAGATTAACATTGAAGGAGCTAGCCAGGCGGGTTCGAAAAACCCTACCATCATCCAGACTACATAGTTCTGGCACAAGAATCAAACCCGGAAATAAGCCTTTGAAAGATTCCAAACCTTAGCGTTATACCATGGAAGCAGTAACAACGTGTAAATAGAAAAATATTTCCTTAACAGGAATGCAAAATCTGTCTATATCATGCGCGCTCGTTTGTTTGATCGTGCTGGGCAGCGCGGCGCTGGTGGGGGCTTTCGGCGTCTGCAAGCATCAGATCAGCGCAGTGCTCGTCACTGGAGTTATGTACCTGCTAGCCGGTATGCATCATCTGACATTAATAATGCGGAAATAACTTATTACAGCACAATATATCACCTGTTACATTCACATTCAATTTATTGCATTGAAGTAGAGGTGAGAGCCAACGTCCGTAACCGTTCCGAGTGCAAAGGGTTAAAATTTGACCAACCGCATGTGTTTAGCGAACATCACGGTTTCCGTTAAAATTAGGCACCTTGTTAACGTCCGGTCTTTAACCAATAATGTAGACTAGTATTTATTATTACACATATCAGAAATTTTAATAATTCTTCGTTTTCAATTTCTATAGTCGACGTGACGTATCATCACATAAAATATGAAAGTAAGAGAAATCTAATTCAAAATTGAGAGATCTGTCCAATCGGTTGTCTAAATGTAAAGATAAAATTTTTAGAACCATTGATGCCAACTTTGTTACCGACCCGGGGACTTTTGAAGAGAGAGACGTACTCCTTTCGCAAACGTCGGCAACGCAGCTCGGGTTTTGCAACCATACGTAGTGTACGGCAATCGTTTGGAAGGCAAACCGCTTAGTAGTTTGTGCATCTCGTCCATAAAAACACACCGAAATAGATTCGATTAAAAGTAAACTTCATCGTCAGCAACAGATAATTTAATAAACGAGAGAAAGAAAAGAAAAGAAGAAATAAAGGAGAGAACAGATTTTTTAAAATTACACCTAATGATAAAAAAGCATCCATTAAAATTGGCTTTGTTTAGTTACATAATGAACGTTAGATTTAGTTCATTCGCTTTTGCAGAAGCGAATATATAAACGGAATGTCGGTTTTTTCGCCGACCCCTTGTTTAACGTTTTAGCAGCGTATATAAGTTCTTTATTTTTGTATTAATTATATTCTATCTTTATATGAAATATTTTTACTCATTGCGAATTGAAATCCGTGTAATCTGTTGCTAACACGAAAGCGAATACATTAAAAAAAGACGCAAAAACTATCGAATGTGTAACATTCATTACATCATCAGTTGTCGTTTGAAAGCTACAATGCCACACAAATACGCAAATTTACAGACACAAATATAAAATTTATTAGGTATCAAAAAAATTTGTAAGAGATTTAAGGAGAGAAAACTTTCTCTTACCGGCTCATCACGGTTCCTGCGATTGGAATGTTGCTGACTGTTTGATGTTTTCAGGTCTATTCGCGATGTTCACACTTATGATAATCCACTTCAAGCGCATACAGCGCGTGTCCACGCGCAGCAGCGCCCACGGCGACGATACAGCGGACGGCGTAGTCGGCCCGCGCACCCCCGCCTTGCCCCTTCTGTCGGCGAGGGAGTTCACGACTGCCTGGTCGCTAGAACTTGGGTGGGCCGGTGTAGCACTGGCGACCACGACGTCGCTCCTATGGATTTTATTATCGAAAATAATGAGATACAATCCGATTTCCGCTATGCTGTTATAAATTAGTTGCGGTTCACTTTAAAAGTTTATAATGTCAATTATCAGATAAATTCGATGTTACTCGATTTAGCTCTGTTTTAATTCAACGCTTTCCGCAAACGGTTGGTTAATGTTTAATGCGTATGTTTATAGTGATTAGTCTTAAGATTAACGAAATATCATAATTAGCTTATTGACATGGTAATATGTGGTTCATTTTGCAAAAGAATTTAGCTAATAAACTTTTCGTAAGCCGTAGTATTTACACTATCGTAATTTTATTTCATAACACGTTTTCAATCCATCCAGCAATTGACCGCTTATGTGGTATATATTTTTAACGCTAGATTTACCGGACACGCCATTTCGACAGAACAACCCCAGATAAAATTTTCCTTATACTTAATATGCGTTTGACTTTTTAATTTTTTTTTTATACTGCATCTGGCAATATTGTTCGATACAGTTTATTGTAAAACATGAAAAATAAGAATACTATAAAAATGTGTCGGTAAATCTATTGTTAATATTAATCCTACCGCATTGCTTTATTGTTCAACTTTTTGACGAAACTAAAACGCATGAGAGTGAAAAGTAATCCTTGTTAACCCTTTAATCCGTTTGCTGTTACGTATATAAATTATAAAATAATGTTAAGTCGTGATAAGACTACCTAATACCGAAATGAATACACCATTATTTTTTATAAAATATGTTTCGAAATTTACGCTTTTACGATTGATTAGCTTAGGCGTACGCCAAGCTTACTGCCGTCCATTGCTATTGTCGTATTGTTGAAAGTTGTTTTTGAAATGATATATCCTTCACCATTTTTTAAAAGTGTGTACAGAAACACTTTTTTGAACCTATTGAATTGAAAATATTTCTGCTTCGTAATTATTTATTATAATCCTGGATTAAATTTGACGCATTTCTCTCGTCGTTCGCTTTCTTAGCTTTTCAACAGTGCTACTTTAACAATTTTTCTTACTTAACATATAGCCTTGGAAAGGTAATAAACACATGAATTATATTATAATAAAAGAATATCAACAAAGCTTTACCTGTTAGTTTGCTATGCGTTATTAAAGTCGAAAAATAGCATTAAAATTTTCGAGGATTTTTTAAAATCGGATTCTAATTGCAATTGGGGGTGGGGGGGGACTAACCAATCGAAATAAATTCAGAGAACAAGATAAATATAAAAGTTATAGATATTTAGATGTTGTTGGTTACGACGTGTTGTTTTTACATTTGTTTAATTATATTAGGTGATACAAATTAGATATACATACATTGTGTAATGTATTGCAAAACGAGATCAATTATGAAGTAGTCTTGTCTTACAGAAACAAATCGTACGTGAGAAAATGACAACGATGCGAAAATTAAAATCTTAGACGCCATGATGCTTGTTTAATTATAATTCTATTAGGTCAATAATTTATTTAGTTTAATACGTTAATAACACAGTTATAGTAATAATACAATCGATAAATTATTTTCTGTACATATTACTATATGTTTCATTTAACTAAATCGTCGCTACATAAGATTTTTAGTGTTTAAAAATAATATTGTTTTAAGTGTTCGTAGTTTTAACTGCACAGCTGGGGCGTTCTTTTAATGTTTTATTAAATATGAATCAATTTTGTTATTTTATTGTTTCATTTAAAAGATTTTTTGTACTTCAGAAGCATAAAGCAATATTTTCTTTATTTGTGGTTTTATTTCATAAAGTGCAGATATTTCATGCGAAAATGACGACATTCTTTCATTACAGGAATTTTTTTTCGAATACGCACATATTATTATGTAGTAAATATATATTATTTAGTCAAACTCTTATTTACTATATAAAGTACACAAAATTATTAATAATTCCTTTTCGTAATCATTGCGCACACGGAGTGCCAGTGTGACAGTCTCTGAAAAGGGTTGTACATACAGTGTGCAATCTCTCAAGAAAGGGATAAGTATTTGAATTCGCTTAAATTAATTATTATTATGGGTCCGGGAATGAATAGGCTGATAGAAATTCATCTGAACGACCTATTTCTATGCGTGCAAAATTTTTATCGTTCATAGTTGCTAGAGACCATTCCCTTCCACATTAGCATAACAACATGAGGCGACTTGAAAATTTAAATATTTCGGTTCGCAAATATTGTACCTTCCATAATTATAAATAATCACTCTTTATTATTGGGTTAACATAATCTATACTGGCAGAAAAAAGTTTAAAATTTGCCAGAGATTTAATTACTGGCAGAATAGTTGTTTTAAATGTAGAACTGAATATAATTATGAATATGTTATGTTCTCCATCAGTGACAAGAATCCCAAAAAAATATAAACTAAAAAAAATTGATATTCATATAAATGTTTTAACCCTGTGGTCAATATTCGAGTGAAAATACATTGGTAATATACTACAAAAAATGCTGTCATTTGTCTATACCTACCTTCAGGAAAAGTAGGTTTTATATAATAGTTTCTCTTTTGTTGTTAGATTCTGCTTACCGATTAACAAATGTCAATTTCGTTCACCTTCGTGGAATGCCAAAGACTCCCAAAGTACCTTGACATAATTTTCCTTCGCACGCAAATGTTATGATGTAGCATACTTGAATTAATGAGTTGCTGGTGTATATAATATATGATTCACGATGTATAAAAAATATTTATTTATTTATTTTTCGTCGGCAATGGACTTACAGATGATCTCAATTTTTTTCGATTATGGACGAACAGTGTTAGACAACGTCACGTCTATAACTATCAACACACCAAAACTGTTATGGCGGCAGCTTTTTTTTACCGGTGAGGACCTAACACTTGAACTCGATTTCACCTAGTGTTATAGGACAATGAGACCGTAGATCAGTGTTTCACAAGATGGGGCGGAGGCCCCATAAGGGGGCAATTCTGACGTTATGGTGGGGAATCAACAACTTTTTAAAAAAAATAGCTTAGTATAATTGATTGCATATTTTGGTTTTAATTTATTTTTGGGGAGCATTGGATAAAAGTTAATGTCGAGGGGGAAAATTTTTTTTTACTCAAAAGTGGGATATTGGATCAAATAAGTTGAGAAACACTGCTCTAATTGAAACGGGTTCGTCCAGGATACCTCTGGTTGTCACGTTTGTGTGTCACAATACTGTTATAACGGCAAATTGGTATTGAAGATGATAGTTAGCCAGGATTGAAAAAACCCTTCAGGCATTCAGGCTCCACTACTACGGTGCTCCGGAGATCGAAAGTTATACCCTCGTGTTACAAGGCAAACGGTAAATCGCTGTGGCACGGTGGCAATAATTATGTTCATATTGTTGTTTGTTTATTTACAATGGGCTTACAGTTGGCCTCCATTTAACATGGCGTTAAGTGACAATAAGCCCGAAGATAAACGTGTTCGCCTGCTATATTTCATCTTATATGTATGACTATTGCAGCGAATACCATTATGACGGCAGATTGACAACAAAAAGGTAGTACTTAGCCAAGCGGGTTCGAAAAATCTTTCCATATCCAAAATCCGTTTATAGTAAAATACTGGAAGCGATCCAGAGACACCCAAGTTGACATATCTTTGTGTATAATCGAAATCTCTGCCCACGTTGATGGTCATTAAATAAATGTTTAGTAAAGTAACTAACAATAACAAATGCGATCCTTTTGTTTTCATTGGCGAAGTAATAAGTTTACATAAGTAAATTAAAAAATGATGAAATGGTATTTGCACTTCAAAATATAGCCTAAAACCATCATAAAATTATACCGCATGGTATGGTCAAAGCTCCGGATAATAAAAACTGATTGACGAAAAAGAGACAAGTTCTCATATGTACATATTAGGCGTCACCTGCCCACTTATCCAGGTATGGTAATTTTTTTTAATATCAAGATTAATCCTCTTCCAGTACGTGTATCAATTTTCGGGTCCATCGATTCAGGCAGTAAAAACTCGTTGAAATTTGTACTCCCCTTTCACCCCTTAGGGATGAAATTTTAAGGAACCTTTAGTGGATACCAATACATCAAAAATTACAAACATTCCGAATTTCGTATCTCTAGAAGCAGAGGTTTAGGCTGTACGTTGATACATAGGTCGGTTAGTTAGTCAATTAATCAGACAGAACTTTGAATTTTATATATATAGATAGACATAAATCAAACGAACCGAGTAAAACGAAAACATCGTTCACAGAACACGCTAACGGTAATCACAGTATTTAAATTGGACTAAAATGTCTCAAGTGGCATTATTTATTACCCAATTCGAAACAACTTCGTATTGTAATTGATATTTATTACTTACCATGTCTCGATGAAAATTAAACTTTAATTAAGCGCAAAGAAAAACAATATGTAAGATTTTCAAGGTGAAATTATAAAACAATCTTGTTTAATAATACATGATATAAATATTATTATTCATTAAACACCAAATCTACAAGGTAATTTTTACCCATTTTCGCATCATCGTTCTGATTGAGTAATATCATTCAAAAATCCTAATCAGAATTGTGACTCATTACGGAAAATCCATTTGTTAAATGTCAATCAAAATTACAGAATAGCAAAAAAAAAATATTTAGCCTAAAAATCCTTATCATTTGTTTATCATTCATATTTACGATTGTTAATAGATTGAAAACAAAAACTAAAAACTAATGTGTGCGGATTAATCCGTCGTCGGTGAATAATGGACAGTTTTTATTAGCGGATTATCGAGGAATGATTTTTTATCGATTAAAGGTTGACATTTGAATTCGATTTCAACTCAAATTAAGTGAAAATGAAGGGGCGTGTTCACCCAAAATACTTGTAGCTCTCACATGTGTGACTGCCGGAACACAATAAATCTGTTACGGTGGTAGAATGACATTAAGAGTAGTAGTTAGCCAAGGACGTTCGAGGAACCTTTCCATCGTTCAGGCTCTGCGACACCTGTGGCCCTGGTATCGAATCTGGGACCTCCGTGTTAACAGGCAAGTATTAAACAACTGTGCCACGGAAGCAGTCACGAATGATGCAAAAAAGTTAATAGAACAAAACAGCAGTCATGTCATTTTAAATATGTGTACATTTCAATCACACAAATGCATCGCGCGTTATTTATTTGGGTTATATGACGCGAGTTTGAAAGCAAGATATATATTATATACATATATAAAAGCTCGTTTATATCTCGTCTGAACGTACGTAGTGATATGTAACTCGCACTCCCGCTTGTTTTATGGCCGTTATTCGTAAACCGTAGCACGGTACAATAGCGCTAAACTAACACGTATTCCCCGAGGAAATCAGGCCAGCCAAGCACACTATTTATTAGTGTAATATTCTTTATTCAAGTATTTATATGTTACACCATTATATAAATGTATTCACGTAAAACTATCCTATGTTATCACGTTAAACACATGTCACAATTTATGTAGTTAATACTGTCTTTTGCATACATGAACTATGATTAATCAACGATATTATTGAATCATATCTTAAGATGTAGCTTAATTTAAAATCCGTTTGTGGTTTAAAAAAAAAATCAAAACTACACGATTATAACGTATGTCTTGAATCATCGTCTATCTTTAGTTAAAAATGGATTAAACGTGTGTAGTGGTTTACCGCTTACCTTATAACACTGAAGTTTCGAGGTCGATTCCGGGATCACCTGCGTAGTAGAGTCTGGGTGGTGGTAGGGTTTGACCGACCCTGCTTGGTTAGCTAGTATCCTTAATGTAAACCTGCCGCCATAGAAGCGTATTGTGTTGCTAGTGAAACATTAGATTGAAACTATTCTACGTGAACACATTTCACCATATTCCACCTTATTCTCGCTTCATGTGATATTAAGATCAAGTGTTAGTACAATGCTGAAAATGTTGTTTATTTTCGAAAAGACCTCAATTTCAATCCCGCATACTAATTGGCATAGAGCGTTGAAAGCAACGCTTAACCTCGATCTTGTTTATTTCGCAGTTAACTCGGCAATTCTAAAATGTGTTCGCTGAAGTCGCTACGGCCACTTATGTATTCAGAGCGTGATGGGTTTTATTATAACCGGATATAACGTAATTGGAGCGTACGGAAATTAATTAGGCGTTAATTAATTATTTGACCTCTATTAAACGAATTGAAGATTAATAACCGAAAGAAATTCATATGATATAAGCCTAATAATTCTTATGGATGTATTGAAGAAAATTGTATTTATTTTATGTAATGCCGGTGAAGAGGGTTTATCCAGAATACTTCAGCTCTTATATGTAAGATTACCAGAATTCGCTCACCGTCGTCATCAGCGTTCTTATGGAGCCAGAAAATGTGAGGCTGGTAGCTTGCCAGCTACAGCCAAAACAACCTACATACATCTTTAAAGCATTTTTTATGACATTTGATGCAGATTTCGTAAGGATAGCTCTTTATTTCATTACCATGTACCATGTACCATGTTTGTATTAAATCTCCTTTTAATAAAAAACTTAACCATTCACTGATTGTAATATAAATCCTTAATTATACTTACGGTCCTCTACAGGTGCTACGTACGTAGCATACATGTAGCTTCTGTCTACACTGTTCATCATCCAGCGGTTTCGATTGACTTACAGATCTGATCATTGGTCCACCGATTGGATAACCTAAAAGCGTTGCGTAAACGCTGGCACCACTAGAGATTCTTTCCAATGTTTCGAAAACATCAAAAACATAAAGTTTCTATAAGTAATTTTATAATCAACATATAAAAATATTTTGTATACAAATCCTTTATTAATGTATAATACGAATTTATATTAGGAAAAAAAGAAATTAAAATAAAATAACACTTGATGGACACAAATTTTCCTTGCGCCCGACTGTCCGCCGGAAGTACTTCCGGCGGTGTCAATTTGTATTGACGCCATTGTGTTCCATTCCATGTTTGCCTTTATTAATGCAGAAGAACTTTATTGTTATATAAATGTTGCATATATTTTATTACCGTATTTTTCGAGATATCTGGTGATAAAAGGCTACTGAAATGCTCGTATACGTGAAAATGAAAATGTAATTTAGAAGATGGTGTCGCAGATACAATATGTTGGTACATGGTAAGTTAGAAAGGTTAATTTTTAGGTTGCCATTTACCAGGACACTTATTTAGTGTTATTTACTTTTTATAACTCTCCTATAAAGGCACACGAGTAGGAAGTAAGAATTTAGAAGTTAATTACTTTCGGTCACTAATATACTAATAAATTAAAAGAAATTGGTCTTATAGTTTTTACATCTTGTAAATATTTTAATTATATTTTAAATATTTTTTTTTCCATACACGCCACATTTCATAATACAATTCTACAAATAACACATACTCCTAATTTCATGCTTGCAGTTTCAGCCTTGACTCATGACTGATTCACTGTCAGTCAATCAGTACACCAGTCAGGTCTAAATTTTATAACATAATTGTTTTTTAAGTTTCGCTTTGACTATGGTATATAACAATTCTACCTATATCTATGCACTTTATGGTGTACGGACTACAAATTTCTATAGTATTGAGGTCGCTCGATACTGTATACAGTTTCTTTGCAAATTACCATAGTTGGCACAGGGGACTATAATTATAAAGTACGATGCATGATACATATGTGGTTTGCACGCGGAGGTCATTTACGGTATAAAAATGTAATAATAGCATAATATTATGAAATAATTTATGAGCCGTAGTGGCAGTGTTACATTATAATCTACAATGATAAGATTTTGAACGAAAATCAAAGCAAGGATCCGTAGTACTAAGTAGAATTTATTTAGTTTTCTCTTTATTACAAAGACAGCAGCGCGTTTTTTTATGGGCTAACACTTGACTGTACTTTCACCTGGTGTTAAGCAATAATACCGAGGTGAAGAGTGCGCGTCCAGAATACATCTGGCCCTCGAATGGATTTCAGAACGCAGTACGCAGTCAGATTGACATTTAAGTCGGTAGGTGGTCTGAAGGGTTCGAAAAACCATACCACCGTCCAGTCTCTACTCATGTAGCCTGGGAATCCAACTAGGGATCTTTCTGTTACGAGAACAAAGCAACACTGCGCCACGGAGGCAGTATATACCTTATCTATCTAATAGTAACTATAATAGTAGTTATAGTTTATATATTGCTATGTTCATTATTTCTGCTTAAAGTCGTAGCACGATTGCATCGCTCCGAGACAAACGTGATGAGGGAAATCGCATTATTTAAAACGGTAACGCGCGGGCGTCGCAAATTGCAACCTTGGCCCACAATCTGATAGAGCGATAGCGCTTCTTTGTGCAGATGCCATCGACGACAACTTCGCAGCTGACGACTTTCCCGTGTTCTGTAATGAATTTATGAAGTGTGTCTATATAATTTATTGCTGAATTTATGAAAAGTTCGAGTCAAGGTGAAATTTAAACTTCAACATAACATGGTCTGAGCCCCTGTGTTTATTTTACTTATTTATAAAAATCTGGGTCATGTTTACACATAATACTCTGATCCCAAGAAGGTAGCCAAGCAGTACCTGTGGTATGGGTTAACAGGCTACATTCATGTTTTCAAATACATTCTTATATATATGTTAAAAAATAGACACAGAACAAACAGAAATGTTCATTACATAAATGTTTTGTCGTCGGCAAAAATTGAACTTGTGACCCCTATTGTAAGAGGCGGAGTTAATAACATTATACAGACCAGTCAAGTATTTATCTTTTTAACATTTATATATTACGTAAAAATAACTATGAAAACCTTAAAATTAAGTTAAGTATAAAATGTTTCACATAGCTAATCTTGCATTCGTTTTCAGATACATAGAGATAACACATGTTTAATCAATATTACATTGTAATTGTTATTAAAATAAAAATTTATTTAATATTTCTTTCACTACAACATTTATTTTATTTTCTCTTGTCATTTCAATTAAAAAACAAAAGACAGTGGGGAAATAATAACTCAAATAGCATTCTCTCATTATTAAGCAGCAAAACAATTAAGTAAAACTTACCCCAGGAATTTATTTGTATTATACTTGATAGGCTCATCAGAAACATATTTGCATATTACATACAAATTTCTTTAGGGCCATAATTTAAACTATTCACCTTGACACATTTCACTTTTCACGCAATTTTAACTTTAGTAATACGAATTGTACGGATTTAAATAGCCTGGAATATCGAAGTTATTTTTATACATGTTTTTTTCATTTAAAGTAGAAATGCTTTTAAGTTCCGCAACACAATTTGTTTTCCTATTTAAGTTAATTTATAATAAATATCATTTAGTTTTATGTACATAGATAATAGATGTTTTCATAGAAACAGAGTTTTATTATAAGATGACTGTAATTTAACAAACACATATTTTGGTTTTAATTTACATGTTCAGAGCATTAATCTCCTCTTCTAATCCATATCATTATTTAAAGGCGAAGTTAACTCTTACTGTAGGTTTTGTTTCATACAAAATGCATAAGTTATGTTATTCGTCAAAATTGATGATAAATAAAAGGTTTTGCATTACGAAAATAACATATATATATATAT